>JBBPLS010000712.1:0-10713 GCA_038089895.1 Boletellus ananas | reverse complement strand
CTTATCCGCACCGCTTGGTCCATGCGCACTTCGTCCATGTATATAAACCCGAGTACTTAGGCCTGTATTCCCTAAGCTAGTCTTACTCAATCTAGCCTCATTACCTCGGACCTCCTTGATCCACCAAGCGAGCTCAGCTCCTTGGCCGGCCCCCTCACACCACCGAACCCGCCTAGTGACTGTTGTCCTAGTGTGACTTTCACCTTGACCCGCTAAGCGATCATCGTCCTTGCGGTTTACCCAGTACCCACTGAACCCACCAACTAGACTTTGAGTCTACGTTTGACGCTACCCGCGCCGAACGTAACACTTTTCACGACATGATTGCTGAAGGATGGCTCGTCGTCTATATGGACGACCTCCTTATCTTCTCCAACAACGACACTGACCACACCACTCAAACCAAACACATTCTCTAGCACATGGATGAGTTAGACCTTTACCTCAAGCTGGAGAAATGTTCCTTTGATGTCCGAGAAATTGAATATCTTGGAATGATTGTAAAACCTGGCTCCCTCACCATGGATGCCACCAAAGTTGCCAGCATTGCTGACTGGCTGACCCCTCAAAAAGTCAAGGACATCCACTTGTTCCTTGGCTTTGCAAATTTTTATAGACACTTTATTTCCCATTATTCTAATGTTGCCCGCCCTCTCCTCAACCTCACCAAGAAGAACCACCCCTGGTCTTGGACCCCTGCCTGCCAAGAGGCATTTGATCACCTCAAGGCCACCTTCACCTCCCAACCAACCTTGAAACTCCCTGATCTCACCACCCCTTTCACCATTGCCACTGACACCTCCAAGCATGCCTCAGAAGGTGTCCTTCTCCAACAAAATATCAATGGCAAGTGGCAATCCTATGCATACCTGTCCCAGACATTTGGACCAGCTGAATGAAACTATGACATTTATGATTGTGAACTCCTTGCAGTCATGCATGCTCTTGACATTTGGCACCATTATCTCCTCAGTGCCACAAACCCAGTTCAGATCTTCACTGACCACAAAAATTTAACTTACTTTCATCAACCCCACAAATTGAATCATCAACAAGCTCACAGGCTCCTTGAGCTTTCTGAGTTTGATGTCCAATTCTCTCATATCCCTGACAAAAACCTCTCTGCCCCTGATGCCCTCTCCCACCACCCTGACCATGTTCCTATCCACAACACTGATAATGAAGATGTCATCCTCCTACCCCCCACCCTCTTTGTTAATCTCATCGGCACAAAACTCACTACCAAGGTTGCCATATCCTCTGCCTCTGACCCTCTCATCCTTGACACCCTCCATGATCTCCCTGGAGAGCTTCCTGCCAAATTCCGCTCTTGACTCTCCAACTGGAAGTACAACACAGGTATCTTTACTTATCAGGACTGTGTCTACATCCCTGCCAACCCCGCCCTCCACCACACTGTCATCACCTGGCACCATGACCACCCCACTACTGGCCACCTGGGTGTTCTTAAAACCTGCCAACTCATTGCCTCTGAATTTTGGTGGCCAGGCCTCATCTCTTTTGTCTGACAATATATCACAGGCTGTGCTATTTGTCAGCAGCACAAAGCCAACATGCACCCTACATACCCCCCACTTTCCCCCATTTGCTCCTCTGCTACCCACCCCTTCCAACAGATCTCCTGTGATCTGATCACTGACCTTTCCATCTCCTCTGACTTTGACTCTCTCTTGGTTGTGGTTGACCATGGGCTTACAAAGGGGGTCATTCTCTGCTCCACTAAAAAGACCATCAACACATCAGGGATCACAGCCCTCTTTTTCCATAAAGTCTTCTGACGATTTGGTCTGTACAACAAGATCATCTCTGACAGAGGACCCCAATTTGCATCCACCTTCGCCAAAGAGCTCAGAAATCTTCTGGGCTATGAACTCGCCCTCTCCACTGCCTACCACCCTCAAACAGATGGAGAGACAGAATGAGTAAACCAAGAAGTTGAAACATACCTCCACATCTTTTGTGGATCTAATCCAGCAGCCTGGGCTGAACACATCACCCTTGCCGAATTCACCCACAATCACTGCCCTCATTCCATCACCAATCAATCCCCATTCTATCTCATGATGGGATATGAACCCTGTCCTTTTCCCATGATCATTGCAGACTCTTCTATCCCTGCAGTTGAATTCCATCTCAAGCTTCCTTCCACAGCACAAGAAGAAGCCCTTGCCTCCCATGAACTCACTCACCAGACCATGAAGGCCAGGAACTGGAAGGCCTTCAAGCTGTTTAAAGTTGGTGACAAAGTCTGGCTAGAAGGATGCAATCTCAAGCATTCTCTCCCCAATCCCAAGTTCACCACCAAACGAGAAGGACCCTTCATGATCACTGCAGTCTTATCTCCCATCATATACAAACTTCGACTCCCACAAGTGTGGAAAATCCACACCACATTCCACACTTTCCTCTTATCCCCTTATCTTGAGAACTCCGTCCACAGCTGGAACTACCCTTCTCTGCCACCAAATCTCATAGATAATGAAGAACATTATGAAATTGAGAAGGCTCTTTGGCACAAAGGTGCTCCATCTCGGAGGCAATATTTGGTTCAGTGGAAAGGATATTCCGCAGAAGAAGACTCATGGCTTCCAGAAGCAGAGTTTGCCAATGTCAAGGAAATCCTCCAGGACTATAAGAAAGCCCTTCGATGCTCCCACTAAACCCCATCCCCTCTGACCACAACTACCATGGACACCTCCCCATCCCTACCTCTGCACTCCCTTTCATCATGCATGGTGAATGCATCTACAACCCATCCCCCATTACCAACACCCTCCTTGACAGTGCCCTACTTGACTCCCGCCTTGTCACTATCCTTGACCGTATCATCGCCCCCAACTCCCCCCTTGATTGTCTTCACCAAGTCTATACCCACCATATGGCTATGTGCAATGCCATCATTGGCCTCACCAACCATATACCTTTGGATCCAAACATTCATACACTGTTCACTCTTTTACAACAATCAGACCTTCGACTTCACAGCTCTCTTCTGGCTGTGCAGACACAGCTGGGCTTAGGCAGTGCAGTTCAGTGAATAGATGCAGTCCTTCAGGACTTTGGAAATACATCCCCTACTTTCCCTGAATTCCTTGACATTGACAATTTGTTACAAACATTGGGCAGTGAGCAGATTCCTCTTTATTTCTACCTTTTGACTATGCACTTAATTTCTCTTCGCAGTATTATTGTATTCCTGGATCAGATAGCCCCTGGCTAGATGATCACTCATACCTAGCCTTCTATTCATCTCCATAGCTGGATGAGTTGTCCTTCGGTCTCCATGATACCACTGATTGCAGTCATGCCGCTTAACTTTCTCATGTTCCCCCTTCAGTGCGACATGACTTACACCTTCCTATTTTGGTTATGGTTACACCTCTCCTATCTCTGGACACTTACTCCTCTGTGCCACATTTGTTCGCAGTTATGTGTCTTCCCCATATTCACACTAGATATCTCATGTTGACCCTAAATCATGTACAGCTCTGTCTAGGTATTTATATGCGCCCTGTACTTGTATTTTCTCCAGTTAGTTCTGTGCAATCTACGTGTAGTTTCATCCTGTCTATGAGTCCTTACAAGGATAGTGAGATTCTCTGCTTTCATTAGTCTCACACCACTAGTTGAGTGTGCGCTTGACAGTTAGATTCCACACATACACATAACAAAAGAACTAACTTGTCCCTCTGCCCCTACTATTTAGCAGAAGGGTGAGAACCTATCAAAACACAGCCTATCACATGCCAGAATCAAGTGATGAAGAGCATCTCCCTCATGAAGAACCTTTATACTCTGAGATAGAACATCAGCAAAACCCTCCACCAGCCACTTGATGAATCTCTGGTCAACCATTGTTACGATTTCTCTTGTCTTTCACGGTATCTTCTTTCTCTCTTTACTTCGCCCTTGTTGCTCCCCAGTCTTCAGTATATTCTTCTATGATTACGTTCACTTCACCATCGTCACGAGCAGTTCCCGTGTGAGCATCATACCTCTTTAGCTTCCCTTCTTTTGTTTGTCATCATTGCTTAGTCTTCTGCAGCAACAATTGTCATCGTTGCTTACTTACCTTCTGATTTCCATCGCATTCCACAATGTTCTATGCTTATGCGTCTTTTCTGCACTGCTTGGTCCATGCATCCTTTCTTCTGTATATAAACCCTTCGTTTGCCATTTGTATTCTCCATTCTTGATCTGCATATTACACGCGTACTCTTGAGTCCACTCCTAGCCCCTCAGGCCTCTTCAGGCATCATCCTTCGATGCCTTTTTGCCCTCAGTCTTCAGTCCATTCCCCAGAACGTAGTCTCTAGACCGTCCCCATCGACGTACAGTCCCCTTTGTCCTTTCTGGCTGAGTTGTACCTCTTTGTGAGTGTCCTGCCAGCAAGGTCTTTGTCTCAGTTACTCGAGGTACACCTTGCGTAACAAAAGATCAAGAATCTCCTTTGTCCCTCCTATTTAGGAGTAGGACAACCCCAGACATCATACCTCATATCACAGCCCCAGAGTCCTCAGACGAGGAGTTCACGTCGACCCCACCATCAACCCCTCGTACTTCAGAACCACCCCAGCCCCCCACCCCCAGACATTGTCATAGGCTTTTCGCCTCTCAGTACCCCAGCAACCCTAGTCCCATAACACCCCCAGCCTTCACACCCCTGCACTCCCAACCCCGACCAACACCCTCTAACCTAGCCCCAGCACCAGCACCAGCCCCAGCACTAGCACCTCCAATCCCAACACTCCCAGCCCCAGCACCCCCAGCACCAGCACTCCCAGTCACCATGACAGAGCTTAAGGCTGCCCTCGCAGCTGATTTTTCTGGAGAACCCACCGACACAACCCGATGGATCAAAGCTATGAAAGGATACTTCTCCATCAACCCCACACTTTATTCAAAGGATGAACACAAGGTCTTGACCACCCTAAACAAGATGAGTAAGGGATGAGGAGTCTCTTTCTCTGAGATGTGGCTCGACTGCATGAGCGATCCCAAGATCACCTCCACCAAGAAAACCTTCGACAAGTTCATCAAAAACTTCAAGTCAACCTTCTACCCCTTCGACACCAAAGCAACTGCACATGCGGAGCTCACCAAGCTCATCCAGAAATCCTTCAAATGTCCAGATGGCAAAATAGACAACGGATTCCAATGATACATCACAGAATTCCAGAACCTCTCAGCCAAGGCAGGCATCTCTGAGGACGATACTCTCATCGATATGTTTTCCCTCAGACTAGACCAACAACTCGCCATCATGATCCTCTCCATGACCATTGTCCCCACCATAGTTAAGGAATGGATTGAGAAGGCAAAGACCTTCCACACCCAGAAAGCCCGTATTGTTGCACTTCACAAAGGACATAAACACCCCTGGTCGTTTTCCCCTTGCTCCTCCACCTCTGATCCCAATGCCATGGATGTAGATGCTATCTGCATCTCCAAACTCACCCCAGCTGAACGAGCCCATTGCTTCAGAGAAGGCCTCTGTCTCTGCTGCAGAAAGAAGGGCCACAACACACAACAATGCTGCACCTTCTCCTCCAACGTCTCTACCCCCACTAATTGCCCTAGACCCCCCCAACAAGTCCAAGCCACCACCACAGTAGCCCCACCAAACACCCCTCCCCCGGCAAGACCCTCACTATCCTTGAAGCCTATGTCAACAATCTACGCTCCTCTGGAAAAGATGAGGGCAAGATTCTACAGACTCTCAAGTTTTGCTTTGATGAAACTCCCAAGGAAGAACCCTCCTCGAGTTTTCAGTAGGAGAAGAAGCAGCGACGTCTCCTTCCCTAGATATCTCCGCTGTATTAGTAGGACTCTCAAATGAACAAACCATGCGCCTTCCCGTCCACTTACAAGTGAGATCTCAAAGTGTTGACACCACCGCTCTCATTGATTGTGGTGCCACTAGTAATTTCATCAATACCTCTCTAGTCCCCCACCTTCACTCTGCCATCAAACGACTTCCCCAACCCCTCACCGCTTACAATGTTGACAGAACCCCCAACCACCAAGGAACCATCAAATACACAATCACAGCTAACATAACCTTCCCTGGCATCTCTGACACTGTAACTTTCCTCGTAACCTCCCTCAGCTCTCCTCGCATTATCCTAGGAATGACCTGGCTCAAGAAACAGAACCCTCTCATCAATTGGTCAGCTAATACCCTCACTCTTCAGGATGCAGAGCAACAAGTGTTTTGTTTGTCACAGGATTGGATGTCGATCCACCAATCACAAATGAGATTCCAAAACCTGTCGCTTCCCACAGAAACAACGAGTAAACACCATAGAAGTCAACCAAACAGATGCTCTCGGTGAATTCATCCAGAACACAGATCTCCCTAGGGATGAGCTACTTCGTATCTTGAAGCTCTGTGCACCAGAACCCATGGAACAAGTCTGCACAATTCGCACCAACGATGATTCAGGTTTTTAAAGAGGAGGGAAGTAGCAATGTCTTCTCCTCCTCATGTCATCACTCCTGTATTTGTATCAGGTATCCACTCCAGAGCAATCAAACTCCCCATTCACCTGAATGAACCAGGAGCCACCCAAATCATTGCAGCAACTGCATTAGTAGATAGTGGTGCCACCAGATGTTTTGTCAACAAGCATCTCGCACGAGCAAATCAATGGTGCATGATCCGCCTAAACACTCTGATCCAGGCATATAATGTTGATGGAATGGATAACCAAAATGGGATGATTTGCCACTATGTCACACTAACTCTAACAATTGGGGATCTTACAGAAGATTGATGTTTCTTAGTCATTGACTGTGGAAATGAAGGGGTCATTCTTGGAATCAACTGGTTATGAGAAAAGAACCCTGAAATAGACTGGGCAACAGGAACAATCACTCTACCAGATCAACCCCAGGTAATAACTAATCAAGATCACACTTCTCAATGGTATCTGTTACAATACCTCGATCTTGACCTGGAAATCCATAACAAGACACAGTATCAATGAGCCCTTCTCCATAAAATTGGAAAGCTCACTCTCTCCACCAAACTGGCTCAACAAAACCAGGAGAAAGAATGACCCCTACCACTAGAATATCAGACCTACCAGGATGTCTTTGGAGAACCAAAGTCTGGCGAGCTTCCTCTGCACCAACCCTATGACTACGCTATCAATCTCACCCCTTTCTTTGTACTGAAGGTCACGAAAGTATATCCATTAAATCCAAAAGAGATGCAAGCATGCAAGGAGTTCATTGATAAACACTTAAAATCTGGAAAGATTAAACTTTCCAAGTTGCCTCAAGCCTCCCCTTTTTTCTTCATTCAAAAGAAAGATGGAGGATTACAATCTTGCCAGGACTATAGATACCTCAACAAACATACAGTCAAGAATGCATATCCCCTTCCACTGATCTCCGACTTAATGGACAAACTCAGGGGGTCAACGATCTTTACCAAAATGGACATTCGCTGGGGATATAACAATGTCTGTATCAAATCAATGGATACTTGGAAAGCAGCCTTCATCACCCCCTTTGGTCTTTTCGAACCCCTTGTCATGTTTTTTGGCATGTGTAATTCTCCCCCCACCTTCCAAGCCTTGATGGACAACATCTTTCATGACATGGTAGCAGAAGGATGGCTCATCATCTACATGGATGACCTCATCATCCATTCTGACAATCAACTGAGCCATCACCAATGAACACAACATGTTCTTCACTGAATGAGGGAACATAACCTCTTTTTGAAAGTGTCTAAATGTTTCTTCAATGTCACCGAAGTAGAATACCTTGGAATGATCATTCACCCTGGATAGGTCACACTGGACTCCACCAAACTCTCTGCTATCCAAGACTGGGAACCATCAAAATTGGTGAAAGCTGTATGATCTTTTATCAGCTTTTGCAATTTCTACCAAAAATTCATCCCAAATTTCTCCACTCTCAGTCACCCCCTACATGACTTGACCAAAAAGAATGCTCACTGGAATTGGTCCTCTGATTGTCAACAGGCCTTCATTGCTCTCCGAGATGCCTTTACCAAACAACCAATCCTTCACCTTCCTAACCTGGCTGACCCCTTTTGGGTAATGACTGATGCATCCCTTGTGGTCTTGATGCAGAAAGATACTAATGGTGATCTGCATCCCTGCTCTTATTTTTCCAAACCTTTCACCCCTGAGGAGCACAATTATGATATCTATGACCAAGAACTGCTCACTGTCATCTGCACTCTAGAAGAATGGCATCACTACCTCACTGGCACCTCCAACAAAATCACTATTGTCACCGACCACAAGAATCTAGCCTACTTCAGACAGCCACATAAGTTATCCCGACGACAGGCCCACTGGATGTTATTCCTGCAGGATTTCAATCTGATCTTCCACCACATCCTGGGAATGGCCATGGGCCCAGTGGATGCCTTATCACAGCTACCTAGTGTGGATATTCAGGATGACAACCAGGATGTCACCTTGTTGTCCACAGCTCATTTCATCTACATGTTGGATATTGCCCTTGCAGAAAAGATTGCTTCCTCCACCCCTTCCAATCCCTTAGTGGTAGCACTAGACCAGGGCCACTCTCTGTTACCCTGGGCATCACATCAGGATTGGAGGTTCATGGATGGATTGCTCTATTTTCGTAACCACCTGTACATCCCTGAACCAACCCACCTCCCTCTGGTTCGTGCCCTTCATGAATCCCCTGCTGGAGGCCATGGAGGTTTTTTTTGCCTCTTCCACCTCACTCAACAGGATTACTGGTGGCCAGGTCTCTCTACTTTCCTCTGCCACTTTGTTGCCAGCTGCACAGTTTGCCAAGCCAATAAGGTGCTCACTCACCCGACCGTTCCCCCTTTGGCCCCTATCCTGTCCGTGGCAACCCACCCCTTCCAGCAACTATCCATCGATCTTGTCACTGCTCTCCCTCTCTCAGGTGGTTTTGACTCTGTACTGGTCATGGTCGACCATGGCCTTACAAAGGGGATAAATTTCCTCCCATGTCATTCATCCATTGACACCGCTGGGGTAGCAACCCTCTTTTTCAAACATGTATTCCCCTGATTCGGCCTACACGACAAATGTATCTCTGATCGTGGTCCCCAATTCACTTTGGCATTCACCAGAGAACTCTCCCGCCTCCTACAATACAACCTCACTCTTTCCACCGCATACCATCCCCAAACTGATGGGGAAACAGAACGAGTCAACCAGGAACTGGAAACATACTGTACATAGCTTGGGTAGAGCAATCGAGTGCACATCCCAAGGCAATAGAGCGTTCCACGGGAAGCTGTTCCATGGACCAAGCAGTCCTGTGGGGTTGCCTGGCCTGAGAGGATGGTCTGAGGCTCATGAATGGACTGCCCCCAGCGCTGTTTGGGGGGGTTGAAAGGTAGCTATGACCAACTCAGGACATTGGGCCCGAAGTTGGTCATTCTGGAGGCAAGAGAGCGAGTCAGCCATCTCATTGTGCACCCCAGGAACATGGAACACTCAGAAGTCAAAGCCATGGTCCAGAACAGCATCAGCAACCCAAATCAACATCCAGTTGAATGCAGGCAGTGCTGACAGCGAGTTAAAGAGCTGGACAGTGTTGATGTTGTCTGTGAAGACAACCAGGCACTGATCTGTGGCCAGCTGAGGGACAGCATCAAGGATGGCAGCACAGACACACAGGGACTCGAGATAGAAGATAGACCCGCCCTACTGAGCAAAGATCTCATGTGCAGGTGCTTGTAGGCCTAGAGCAAGAGATGGATACCATATCCCTAGTGCAAAGGGAGAGGCATCACAGTAGACCTTGAGGACAGATGGAGACAAATGATCAAAGGACCAAGAGACTGAGTGAAGGAAGTAAATGCCATCAGAGTGAAGCAAATGGTCGACAATCCAGGCCAGCTCTCTTTCAACATTGCAATTCACCCACAGCAAGGCCTTCTGGAAGAGCTTGCCAGCAGTCTTAGCATAGAGTGCACACAGACCAGGACAAAGGAATGGGTAGACATTAAGAGCCCAGTTAAGGTGACCAGCGATGTGCTGAAAGTCCCTCAAAGGGCGTCTTGTGCCATGAAGCCCAAATTCACGAACAGCTGTGATGAGCTGCAGCTTTGAGTCCTCAGTCATGTGAACCCTCATTAGATTTGGATTCACTTCAAACCCATTGATGGGCAACTCATCCCCATAGACCTGTTTCCGCTCCTCATACAGCAGTCCAATGTAGTCCCAGAGCTCAAGAAGCTGAGTGAGATTAGATGGGAGGTCCTTCCAGTAGTGCTTGTAGAACAGCCATTCCCCTCTCTTCTGGGCAGAGAAGGAGTCATCAACATAGATGTAGAGATAAGAGATGAGAAGCTTCATGACAGCAATCCAGGTGACCAAAGATATGAATGCCTGCCAATTACACTGTGAGCTGTGCCCTCCAAAGACATTGCAGCGATCCACATAGCGATGGGAGCTGAAGGACGCGACTTGCTTGATCTGCCACAGTGGATGCATGGGCATGCATTGATAGGCCTCTGAAACATCAGCCTTCCACAGGATGAGGTCCAGATCAGGATCTATCTGTCGAAGATAGCGAAGAGCATTGCCAAGATCCTGTATATTGTCCAGGGTAACTCCAGTGATGTCCTCACATGATATCATGTTGTTGAGTGCATACTGACCAGCACTATGATCAGTAACAAGGCAATACTTCTTCTCC
>JBBPLS010000711.1:0-10716 GCA_038089895.1 Boletellus ananas | reverse complement strand
TACCAGTGTCAGTGCTCGGGGGGTTAGACCAGCACTATGGAGGGATGCTCCAATGGGATGCTTTGCCGTCGGGTCTTACACTTTGCCCTAGGTCTTACTGCAACGCACAGATTGCACATTCCCAACATCTTCACATCTGAATCATGTTTACTCTCCTACAATGCTCCGATTTATGCCTCCACAACTCCCTCCTTGCTGTTCTCACACCATTAGAACTAGAGAACACCATAAATCAAATTGATAATGTCCTAAGAGACTTCAGCAATGAATCCCCTACCCTCCCTGTAAACATGACTATCAACAATGCCCAACTACCTATTACCACTGAAGAAGTTGCCTCCAGTCAAGAAGATGAACCACTCTCTGACTCCCACCTATGCTATTGGCAAGCATGCCTACATTGCCACTGTCTTAGTCACAATAAACTATACTGCAAACAGTATGTATGCCCAGGTTGTTCTATTATAGCCCCCAGACATACTATCACCAACTGCATGGAACCCCAATGAGAGTAATTACCCACTTCTTCCTCCATGTCTTTCCACTGGAATATACCATCCCCACCTCCTTATCCTCATCCATACCACTGTCCCCACCAATATGCCTCCAAGACTACCTCTCTACATCCTCAAGTGACTAGCACCCATGTTGTCTCTCTCACCACCCCCAGTCTTTGGACTCCAAACCTTGAATCCACTCAAGACCCCTTCTCTCCTGGAATCACTCTAGACTCTCACCCCACTATTGAGGTCTTTATGCCTAGAAGAACCCCCTCTCCATCCATCCATTCCACTTCCCCAGGAATCCTCTGGTGTGATCCCATGGACCCCTGCTGCACAGTATTGGAGTACATGGAATTCAAAGTCAACCAGACTAACTGCCCCCTCAACTATCCTGATTGGCCTGCAATCTGCATCTTACTACAAGCTCACCACTCTCATGAAGACACTGCAGAAGCTCCATTTGCTTGTGCCAATTTTGCCAATTTATATGGGGTCTTCCAATTCCTTAACACATATCAATGAATAAAACCCACTTCCACCAATGGGCTCATGTTCAATGGACATAATGTACCACTTGCAGGGGTTGTTGGCACTGACAAAGAAGGAAACAAGATCCTACAACAATTCTAACTCGAGTCTGGGGACTTTAAGGATAACAAGGGGGTAATGTTACATTTTTCCTCCCCTTCTGCCTTTACACACACATCATATGTTTCTTATCTCCTAGTTATGCTTCTAAAACAGACCATGTTTCACTTAGTCATTGTATCTTACTCACAATGACTTCTTTCCTTCCATCTAATTCCATTGCATGCTTCTTTCCTCATTGACTCATTTCCTATGACTCTTCCTTGATGTCTTCAAATCTCCTCTAAACTGGCACAGCTTGGACTGTGCACATTCCCCTAGTCTATATAAACCCACACCAATCTGCTGTATTCTCTAAGCTAGTCTTACCTGAATACTAGCCTCACTTCCTTGAACCCACCTTGAAAGTCCATCTCCAAGGAAGATTCCTCAAACCCATAAGAACATATCACTCTCATGTGGAACCCTTGACATTAGTGAACCATTGATGAGGCTTGCAGGTCTATGTTCAAGCTACCTGTGTCAAATGTAACATTCTGAACATGAACACCTCTAATCACCTCCCCCACCTTCCCGACAAGTTTCTGGATGACCTCTATCCAACCCATTGTTTGGACAATGAAAGCAAAGACCATCCATCACATCTGAAAACATCCAAGCATCCCCAGGAAGACTCACCCCCCCTCTGTTAACTCAGGGAGACCCTGTTTACAGAGAAGTGTTCACTGAATCCAACACTCCTATTCAATGACCTCCAATCCTCCCACAAATTTCCATTATCCCTGACCCAGACATGCCAATGCCTCACCAAAGCCCCATGGAGGAAGATGTCAAAAATACTGAGCAATGAGCTGGCCTTTCCTCTAATTTCTCTGGTGAAGCCTCAGATGCCTCTCAATGGTTGAAGTCCACAGAGGTGTACTTCCTCATGAATGACCATGTATATGACACTGATCAATCCTGAGTCCTAATTGCTCTTAACAAGATGAGCAAAGGATGAGGGGCAGTCTTTGCTGAAAACTAGTACCCCAAAGCAAATGCCTGGAAAGACCTCTTGGAGGCTTTCTTGGCTGCTTTTGTCCCAGTAGGAGAAAAGGAATGAGCTTGCAATGATATCTACAAAATGAAACAGTCCAACTTCCTAGAACCAACCAAGAGTGGACTACCAGCCTATGCAAAAAGGGAGAACTTCAACACATACACTGCTACTTTTAGGTTGAAAGTAGGAAAGAGTGGATTGGGAGCTGCTCATGATGAAATCTTGGTCAATGTCCTTCAATGAGGAGTTGATCAGAAGCTAGCAGACATAATGGCAATATTGAACCCCCAGCCTGAAAACTAGGAGGAGTAGTTAACAGCTGCCCAAAGGTTTAATGAAAACTTGATTTATCTCAGAAGGATCAGAGATCCTAAGTGATTCCTTCCTCTAGCATATGGAGGCACCTCTTGAACAACTAGGGATCTGAACACCATGGAAATTGATGCTGTTTGTCTCTCCCCCACTGAAAGAGCTGAGCACATGAAGAACAACAAATGTTTCATATGTCACTGAGTAGGATGTCATTCTACCGACCACAGAGGAGGACAACAAAACTCTGCACCTCACTGTTTCCCCCTGAAACAATGAGTAAACACAGTAGGATCTACCAACATTGATGCCTTAGGAGAATTCATTCAGAACACCAATCTTCCATAAGATAAGCTTCTTCAAATTCTGAAACTCTGTTCACCAGAACCTGCCAAACAAATTCACATAATCAGAACCTGTGAAGGATTGGGTTTTTGAAACAGAGGGAAGTAGCAATGGCTTCTTCTCCACATGTCATTGCTCCTGTATTTGTATCAGGTACTAGCTCTAGAGCAATCAAACTTCCCATTCACCTATACAAACCTGGAACAATCCAAAACATTGCAACCACTGCTCTGATCGATAGTGGAGCTACTGGATGTTTTGTCAATAAACATCTTGCAAAAATCTATGGATGGACTCTCATCTGATTGCAAACCCCTATTCAAGCCCATAATGTAGCTGGGACAGATAACCAAAATGGATTGATCTACCACTATGTCACCTTGACACTCCAAATCAGGAAAATGACCAAAGATTGACATTTCTTCATCATCAATTGCAGATATGAAGGGATAATCCTTGGAATCAATTGGTTATGAGAAATGAATCCCCAAATAGACTGGTCAATGGGAACCATGAATATCCTAGATCAACAAACTACTCAACCAACAACTGATCAAATTCATCAATGCTACCTCCTTTGATACTTGGATATAGATCCCAAGCTCACCAACAAAGAAGATTTCTGCTCTGTCCTCCTATACCAAATAGGAAAGGTGTTACAAACAATGTGTTATGAGTGGATTCTCCTATCTTTCTTTCCTTCAATTATGTACTTAATTTCTCCTCCTAGTTTTACTGAGTTCCTGGATTGGACAGCCCCTGGCTAGATGATCACTCATACCCAGCCTTCCATTTATTTCCATAGCTGGATGAGTCACCTTTGGTTTCCATGTTACCACTAATTGCAGTTGTGCCACTTTACTTTCCCACATTCTCACTTCAATGTGACATGACTTACATCTTCCTCTTTTGGTCATGATTACACTTCCTCTGTCAAAGGACACTTACTCCTCTGTACCACATTTGTTTGCAGTTACATGTCTCCCCATATTCATACTAGACATCTTACATTTACCCTAAATTGTGTACAGCTCTGTCTAGGTATTTATATGTGCCTTGTACTTGTATTTTCCTCAGTTAGTTCTGTGCAATCTATGTGTAGTTTCTACCTGTCCATGAGTCCTTGAGAGGATAGTGTGATCTCTTTGTTTTTACTAGTCTTGCACCACTTATTGAGAGTGTACTCAACAGTTAGGTTCTATGCATATGTGTAACAAAGAACTAACTTGTCCCTCCACCCCTGCTACTTAGGCAGAAGGGTGAGAACCCCTTAACCACAGCTTACCAAGTCCCCAACTCCAGTGACAAGGACTATACTCCTCACAAAGAAGAATGCCATCACCTAGAAATAACACATCAATGATCTCCTTCCCCAACAGCCACTCACCAAGTCTTTGGTCAACCACCACCAAATCCTTTGTTTGGACAAAGAAGGAGAAGGCCTTCTGTCACTCCTGAAAATATCCAAGCATCACCTGGACAACTCACCCCTCCACTCTTAACTCAAGGAGATCCAGAATATCCTGACATTTTCTCAGATCCAACTACCCCAACAATAGCAATCAAATCCCCTCCACAAATCCATATCATTCCTGATCCTGACATTCCTATGCCTCCTTCATCAGCTCAACTGGATCCACCAGAGGAACATGAACCTCACAGAGCTGAGTGATGCACCAGCCTTCCCACTGATTTCTCTAGAGAAGCCTCAGATGCCTTGCAATGGCTCACCTCTATAGAAGCCTACTTCACCATGAATGACCACATTTATGACAATGATGCCTTCAGGATCCTCACCACCCTAAACAAGATAAATAAAGGATGAGGGGGAGTATTCACAGAAAGTTGGTATCCCAAAGCACCAATTTCCACTTGGGCATTGTTCTGTGATGACTTTAACAACACCTTTGTCCCTGTTAGGGAAAGGAAAGGGCTCACAATGACCTATATGAAATGAAACAGCTTGACTTCCCAGAACCAACTGAGAGTAGGCTGCCAACCCACTTGAAGCAAGGAAACTTTGATGCATATGCCACTACTTTCTGATTGAAAGTAGGAAAAAGGGGCCTTACAAAAGCCCATGATGAAATTTTAATTGAAATCCTCTAAAGAGGAGTCAATTTGAAGCTGGCTGATATGATGGCCACCTTGAATCTCCAACCAGAGCATTAGGACACATGGTTAACAGCTGTCCAACAGCTCAACAAAAACTTGTTACGACTACAAAGGATTCAAAATCCCAAACAATTCCTTCCTCTCTCTTATGGGGGTCCCTCTCATGCTACCTGAGATCCAAATGCCATGGATGTCAATGCAATTCATCTTACCCCTGTAGAATGAGCAGAACACATGAAGAACAACAAATGTTTCATCTGTCACTGTGTAGGATGTTGATCCACTAACCACAAAGAGGAATCCAAAGCTCATTGTTGTTACAATTTCCCTCCTCTTTCACAGTATCATCTTTCTCTCCTTACTTCATCCTCACCGCTCTCCCATCTTTAGTGTATTCTTCTATGACTATGTTCACTTTGTTATCATCATGAGCAGTTCCTGTGTGAGTGTTATACCACTTTAGTCTTCCTCTTATCTCCTTCTTCTTTGCTTAGTCTTTCCACAGCAACAACAGTCATTGTTGCTTACCCTTCTTCCAATTTCCATTGCATTCTATATTGTTCTACACTTACATGTCCCTTTGCACTGCTTGGTCCATGCACCTTCTCTTCTAGTATATAAACCTTAGTTTACCTCTTTGTACCCCATTCTTGATCTATGCAATCCAGTGTACTCTTGAATCACTCCTCAGTCCCTTGTCTGCCTCCTCAGGCCCCTAGTCCTTTGTCACCCTCCTTGGGCCCTCAGTTCCCTAGACCATTCTCTAGAACATATAGTCCTTTGCCCCTTTCAGGCTGAGTTGTACCTCTTTGTGAGCATCCTGCCTGTTAGGTCTTAGTCTTAGTCACTCAAGGTATGCCTTGCATAACAAAAGATCAAGAATCTCCTGCATCCCTCCTATCTAGGAGTGTTACGAAAATGCGACCAGAGCTGGGATTGAACCAGCGACCTCCTAGTTGTATACCAGGTGCTCTAACCACTGAGCTATATGGCTGAGGTACCAGTGTCAGTGCTCAGGGGGTTAGACCAGCACTATGGAGGGATGCTCCAATGGGATGCTTTGCCATTGGGTCTTACACTATGCCCTAGGTCTTACTGCAACGCACAGATTGCACATTCCCAACAATCACATCGCCAACACACCCCCTTGATTGCGCATCTCTGCAGAATCAACTCTATGTGTGATCAATATGTCCAAGTCCAAGGTTAGAAGAAAATTGCTGCACTTTGAGGTGTGGCAATGCCTTTGTAAGTAGATCTGCAGGCATATCACCAGTAGGCACGAAATGAGGGGAAATCATCCCTTTGTCCACCACATCTCGCAACCAATACCATCGGAGGTCCAAGTGCTTCATCTGTCCATGATGTTCCGGATGCTTTGCTACCTGGATTGCCGACTGGTTATCCATATGTAGAGTCGACGGACCTTTCGCCTCATATCCTGACTCCTGTAGCAGCTTGCACATCCAGACAATCTCCTTGCCAGCCTCGCAAGCAGCGACATACTCCACTTCTGTTGTGGATAGAGCAACAATAGGCTGGCGCTTTGACATCCAAGACACAACCCTAGTGCTGATCTTGACCACAAACGTGCCTGTAGACCTTTCGGAGTCCTTGCATCCACCATGATTCGCATCCGAGAATGTGGAGAACAGCTCATGGGTTGATGGATCTGGTCAGTGGGTGATGCCATAGCCCATCGTGCCCTTGATGTACCGGAAGAGGTGTTTGATAGCATTCCAGTGGGCAATGCCAGGGTCTGCTGTGAATGATGCGAGCTGTCCGACTGCGAATGCGATGTCAGGGTGAGTAGCACATGCCAGATACTGGAGAGAGCCAATGGCACCTCCATAGTCCACTGTGCGCATAAATGTGTGCTCCTCTACATTCCTAGGGCTCTGCTCGTGCGAGAGGCATAGACCAGGATCCATTGGAGTGGAGACAGGCTTACTATTAGCAGCTAGCAGTGGTTAGCTGGAGTTCACTGTCAGAAACTGGTGTATTGGGGCGAGTCTAACTGTACATACCTGGAGTTCACTGTCAGAAACTGAGGAAAGCAACAGTGAACTCCGACACAAAGTACCGAGTGACAAAAACAAAAGTAAACATCAGCCACAATGTGGCTAAGAATCTAAATAAGGAATACTACCCAAAATGCGCTGAGAGCGCAATCATATATCCAACACTTACTGTCTGCCAAACCAAATTGCAACAGCATGTCGATGCAGTACTGTTGTTGAGAGATGGTTAAGGCACGTTTGGAGCGATCCCTATCGACTTTGATGCCCAGGATCTCTGCAGTGGGTCCGAGGTTGCACAGCTTGAAATGCTTGCTGAGATCAGCAATGGCCTGCTTGATTGCATCAAGAGATTTCGATGCATATGTCATATCGTCGACGAATACAGGCCAAATGATGCGGACATCACTTCGAGTGTAAATATAGACAGCTGTGTCCGAGTAAGTCTGGATGAATGCAAGTGATTCCAGTGTGGTGCACATCTTGTGATTCCAGCGGTTTCCACCCTGTTTGGTGCCATAGAGCGCTTTCTGCAGCAAACAGACAGTCTCCTTAGGATCTCCTTCTGCGAATCCTGCCAGCTGCTCCATGTGTTGGGAATGTGCAATCTGTGCGTTGCAGTAAGACCTAGGGTGAAGTGTAAGACCCAATGGCAAAGCATCCCATTGGAGCATCCCTCCATAGTGCTGGTCTAACCCCCTGAGCACTGACACTGGTACCTCGGCCATATAGCTCAGTGGTTAGAGCACCTGGTATACAACTAGGAGGTCGCTGGTTCAATCCCAGCTCTGGTTGCATTTTCGTAACACCATGTAGACATTGCAGTCCATCTCACCATTCAGATACGCATTTGAGACGTCGACAGACCAGAGGTGGAGATCCTCGATGGCAGCGAGGGCCAGGATGGCATGAAGGGTTGGAAGGTGGTATTGTCGGCGAGTTTGATTGGGACGCGTTTCGGAGTGTAGTTGTGAATCCAATGACGATGGGGCATCATATGAGAAGTGGCCCCTGAGTCTGCATTCCAGTCGTAGTCAGCATTGAGTTGTAGTGGAGAAGGGGTCAGTGGAGTCACTGGAGCGAAGACTTGCATTTCTGGCGCATTCCGCAACCTCAGCATTGTTTGCCTATGGCTTCTCTGCATTCCTGTCCCTGTTCCTGTACTTCTTGTGTTGCCTCTTCGCGTATTGCAAGGGGCGGCACTCACACTGGCAATGCCCAGGCCTCTCACAGAAAGAGCAGGGCGTGTTTGCAGGGCATGTGCAGCCTGCAGGAGAGGCAGAGAGGGCAGAATGTCCGGGAGGAGATGTTGTGGCATCTGAGCAAGGGCGTCGATTGATTTCCTCAGTCTGGAATGTGGCTTTGACTTTGTCCTTGTCCAGGTCCGTGAGCAGGGCGAGAGACAAGATGAAATGGGAGTATTCCGGCCCCAGAGCATGGATCATTGCCATGCAGGTGAGTTCTGCGTTGAGGGTGTTCCAATCGGACTAGCCTTAGTTCAGGCCACAAGATGAGAAGCCAGCAAACCCGAGATGGAATAGTCCACCTCTGGATGACATTTGTGGTGATAGCCCACATGCGACACATAAGGATGAGCCACTAGGAACTAAACTGTGTTAAACCTAGATGGAATAGTCCACCTCTGGATGACATTCATGGTGATAGCCCACATGTGACACATAAGGATGAGCCACTAGGAACACAAACAGCCAAAAAGGGGAGGGAGGGAATGGGTAGTGAAAATACAGGCCACTGGCAAGCCAATGAGAGGACTATGAGCACAAAAACAGTACAGTAGGGGAAAACATGCGCACCTGGCAAGCCAATGAGAGGATTAAAGAAGAGTGGAGTCCGGAGCGCTCTCAATGACTCGCCAGGCGGAATTCGGAACAAGAGGGGCTTCCGACGGAGTTCGGAAGCAGAGGGGCTTCAAGGAGCATAGCCCTCAGCCACAGCTGTGCAGTGTGGCCAGAGGGGTATTCCTCGAACAGGAACTCGACCACAATGGTGCGGACGAGCAGGAGAATCCAGCCATAGTAGTATGGCATGGAGCCCAGCAGGCAGGCAGCTGGCAAAGGCATGTAGCCCAAGGGAGCGGCTTCATCCAATTAGTCTAGTGTAAACACAGTTTAAACCCAACCAAGGAGTGGTCTTTGCCAAAGAATGGTACCTGAAGGCCAGTATCTTTACCTGGGAAGAGTTCATCAAGGATTTCAACACTTCATTCATCCTGATTGGAGTGAAGGAGAGGGCTAGAAATGACCTCTACAAGATGAGGCAGTCAGATTTCCCAGATCCTACAGAAAGTGGATTGCTGGCAGATCAGAGATGAGGCAATTTTGATGCCTACACCTCCACCTTCCACCTAAAGGTGGGGAGAAGTGGATTAGGAGCAGTGCATGATGATATCCTCATAGATGTCTTGTGCTGAAGGGTAGGCCAGCAACTTGCAGATATGATGGCAACCATCAATCCCTAGCCTGAAGATTGGAAATCTTGGTTGGAAGCCACTCAGCATTTCCATGAGAATTTAATTTGACTTTGTTTGCTTAGGGACTTGAAGAGGTTCCTCTCTCTCACCTATGGGGGGAATTCCTCCCAACCACTCAGAGACCCGAATGCCATAGATGTAGACACTATACATCTAACTCCTGTCAAACAAGCTAGACATATGAAGAACAACAAATGCTTCATATGCCATCACATTGATTGTTGCTCCAACAACCATTGAGGAGGAAATCAGAATCCAGGGAATAAACATTTCCCTCTAAAACAGCAAGTTAACATTGTGGAGACATCCACCAACATGTTAGGGGAATTCATCCAGAATAGCAACCTTCCAAGGGATGAAATCCTACATGTCCTAAAGCTCTGCTCTTCAGAACCTCCTGAACAAGTCAGGGCAACCACCATAGACACATAGGGCTCTTAAGAAGAAAGGAAGTATCAATGTCTTCTCCTCCTATGTCTGTCATTCCTGTATTTGTAACTGGCTTAGAGTCTCGAGCAATCAAACTCCCCATTCACCTTTACAAAACTGGGGCTGCTAAAATCATTGAAACAACTGCCCTTGTCAATAGTGGAGCCACTGGATGCTTTGTGAACAAACATCTCACTTGAGCAAATAGTTGGATGATGATCCAACTACCAAAACCAATCCAAGCACATAATGTGGACAGGACAGATAACCAGAATGGACTGATCTATCATTATGTCAAATTAACCCTAGAGATCAGGGGAATGGCCAATGAATGCAAGTTGCTCATGATCGATTGTGGATATGAAGGGGTGATACCGGGAATAACATGGTTACAAGAGATCAACCTGCAGATCAATTGGTCAACTGGGACCCTGGTGATCCCTGATTTTCCCTGGCCTCAGAAGTCAGGTGATGATCCAACAACTCAATGCTACAGTGGCTCAGATAAGTGTCTCAATGTTGGAGTATTTTGGAAAGACTTAACATTTGCAAAAGAACTAAAATGTATCAGCTCTAACCCTTGTAGGGTCATAAATAGCCCTGACCCCTGCCCTGACGATGAGCCCTTAGCCATGTGATTTGGTTGCCATGTGATTGAGATATAACAATTTCAAAATGACATGTCATTGGGACTCTTATTTGACCCTGATGTTATCAGTCATCATTTGGTAAATAACATAATGTTCTGATGGATGCTGTCCTTCAACCCTGTCTCATTATGTAACTTACATAACCCTGAGCACTATAAAGGGCAGAGATTCTATCCAGTTAACCCTACTTTACCATGAAGCCCATTTCTACCTCTGTTAGAGCCAATAT
>JBBPLS010000710.1:0-10717 GCA_038089895.1 Boletellus ananas | reverse complement strand
CTGATAGAAGGGTTACTCATCTGCCAAATATACCTGGGAACCAGAATGCAATCTGGCCAATTCCCACGAACTCCTTCTGGCTTATAAGGCTGCTTGACCCAAAGACTTCCCTCCATCTGGTTGAAGATGAAAGAGAACATAGTACACTTTCATCCTACTGATAAATACTGCAATGTTTTCTCTTCCTCCTTTTGTTCTCATTTTCCTTCTCATCTCCTTCATTTTGATTCTTCTTCCTTTCTTTATTATCATCCTTTGCCTGTGGGACATCCACTGCCACCTCATCTCCTGCCCCATCAACACCTGCTATGCCCTCACCACTGCCACCATTGTTTACCAGCATGATTCCCAGAATTGAGACAAGCCCATCTAGGACCAACCCCTTATTCCCACTCTCATCATTGACCATGCACAAGTGCGGTGCTCCTCCATAGAGTTCCCTGACACAGTCAATGAAAATGATTCAGGATGGGGATCCATGCTGGGAAATAGACTTCCCACATCCTTCCACCACATTTAATATACATCCATTTTAGCATTATTTAGACTTTATCCTTTCTGATTTACCTCGTTATCAGCTGATTGACAAACACTTATGCAACAGTGTCCTACCTATGCAACCCCTGTCTCAACCCCTGGCTGTGGGTGATAATCCACTGCTGTGCCTCAATTGTCTCACTTGCCCTCAGCTGGTTAATCTTTTGTTCAACCTTCTTGGAGATCTTGCTATTGTCTTTGCACTAGAAGACATCCCTTTCTTTCAAGAATCCTTCCATCTTCCGCTCATCATTCGCCTCTTAGGCTTCTATTTCATCACCCAACAATCTCTCATCGCTTTGCTCCCTCAGTTGACTTATGAGCAAGGAATGCAAGTGGAGGTTAATGCCAAAGCTGCCTGCTCCTCTGTCACATCAGCCCAGGAAATGATCAGTGACCTTGCCTTACTTGTGGGACTCCCAAGGGTGGTTCACAACCTTCCCAGAGAATTGGTCCTACCTCACCTCAGACTCTGCCTCTCCCTCCTCACTGAGGATGAATGAAAGTTTTACCTGTTTCTGGATACCTCCAACTCCTCCAACCACTGGGTTCACATGGGTAGAACCACTAGGGATGGATAACTTTCCCCAGGACATTCAACATTACCAACCAGCCTGTGGGTACCTACCCTGCCACATAACTTTGTCCCAGTTTGTCCAGACACTCCCAGACTAGACCCCAGTACCCCCAACTCGAGCCATCCCCCAATCCCAATCCCACCTCCATGACCCATCCATGTCAGAGTTTACATCTGAAGAGCTTGCCTCTCTCCAAAGCTGGTTCACTCTGGTTTTGCTCACAATGAATGAAGCACTGAACAATCAGACCCAACCCCTAGTGGATCATATGATGAGAATCAGTGGGAGAGCTCCTCCAATCAATCCCCCTCCTCTAAGTCTAGGGCATCTTGAAGGGAGCAGTCACTTTGCTCCACCTGTGGGGCCATGACTCACTTTAGATCCAATTGCCAACACTACTGCTGCCCTTACTGCCACCTTCCCACTCCAGGGCATCCCCAATATGCTTGTCCACAATGCCTTTGCCCTAGATGTGGACTCGCTAGACACTCTGACCCGTTCTGTTTGACAACATCAACACCAGATCCTCATGCTGATGACAACCCTGATGAGGAGTTCTACTCTAGTCAGGATGACCCTATCTGAGTTGGTGCCTCTGATCAAAAAAGGGGGTATTGTTACAAACTTGAAATGACACATGGATCCCTCCCTATTTCTTCCTTTTGATTATGCACTTAATTTCTTCCTTTTGATTATGCACTTAATTTCTCTTCTCAGTATTATCGCATTCCTGGATTGGATAACTCCTGGTTAGATGATCACACATACCCAGCTTTCATTTTATCTCTGCAGCCGGATGAGTTCCCTTTTGGTTTCCATGTTACTGCTGATCACAGTTGAGCTACTTAACTTTTCCACATTCTCTGCTCAATGCAACATGACTTACACCTTCCTCTTTTGGTTATAGTTACACATCTCCTGTCTCTGGATGCTTACTCCTCCGTACTGCATTCATTCATGGTTACGCATTTCCTCCATATCCATACCAGATATCTCATGTCTATCCTAGATCATGTACAGCTCTGTCTGGGTATTTACATGTGCCATGTACTTGTATTTTCTTCAGTTAGTTCTACACAATCCACATGTAGTTTCTTCCTGTCCACAAGTCCCCAGAAGTCTTGCACCACTTGTTGAGTGTGTGCTCGACAGTTAGGTTCTATGTGTACATATAATAAGGGCCAGCCAAAGAGTGAAGGCTTGCTTGGTAGATTGAGAGGTTCTGAGGTAAAGAGGCTAGATTCAAGTAAGACTAGCTTGGAATACATGGCCTAGATACTCAGGTTTATATAGGTAAAAGGAGTGTGCATGGACCAAGCAGTGCAAGTATCATACTCATAAGAAGGGATCATGGACAATGAGTCAATGGGAAGGAGAAGCAAAGAATGTTACGCGAACGCGCAGATCCTAACTGTCGAGTGCACACTCAATAAGTGGTGCGAGACTATCTGGGAAAGGGATCTCACTATCCTCGCGAGGACTTGTGGACAGGTAGAAACTACGCGTGTATTGCGCAGAACTAACTGGAGAAACTACAAGTACAGGGTGCGTATAAATACCTAGGCATAGCTGTACACGATCTAGGGTAGATGTGAGATACCTAGTGTGAATGGGGAAGGGACACGCAACCGCAGACGAATGCGATTGGAGGAGTAAGCATCCGTGAGATAGGAGAAGTGTAACTGTGGTCAAATATGGAAGGTGTAAGTCGTGTCATGCCCAAAGAAGAATGTGGGAAAGTACAATGGCATGACTGCGATCAGCAGTAACATGGAAACCGAAGGGAACCTATCCGGCTGCGGAATAGAATAGAAAGCCAGGTATAGGCGAATCATCGAGCCAGAGGCTGTCCAATTCTGCGATCAAAGAACAATCCGAAGTAAGAGTAAAATCACCCGAAGAAAGAATAGGGGAATCCGTGCACTCATCTATGCTTGTAACAAAGAATGAGTAAGACATGATGAGTTAATGAGAAAGGAAGAAGTCAATAGAATAGAAGAGAAGTATTATGTGCAAGACATGATTACTTAATGGGAAACAGTGTCTATGTAGTGTGCAAAGTGATCAGGTGATGAAGTGAAGAAAGTAAAGCATGAGAAAGAAGAGAAAAGTGAATCATAACACTATTCTGCTGAGTGTTATGCAGAGCATACCTCGAGTGGTCAAGACTAAGTTCTGATGGGCAGGACACTCACTAAGAGGTACAACTCAGCCCAAAGGACAAAGGACTATTTGTTCAGAAGAACAGACAAGAGACTGGAGAGGCCCGAGGGCAACGAAGGACTTAGGGATGCCTGAGGAGGCCTGAGGGACTAGGTGTGACTCAAGAGTACGTGTGAATTGCGCAGATCGAGAATGGGGTACAAAAGATAAACTAAAGGGTTTATATACTAGAGAAAAGGATGCACGGGCCAAGCAGTGCAAAGGGATGTGTAAGCGTAGAATGTCAAAGAATGCGATGGAAAGCAGAAGGTAAGTAAGCAACGATGACTATCATTGCTGCGGAGGGCTAAGCAGTAATGACGAAGAAAAGAAGCTAAAGTGGTACGATGCTCACACGGGAGCTGCTCGTGATGATAATGAAGTGAAGGTAATCATAGAAGTAAACCCCAAAGATAGGGGAACATTGGGGACGAAGTAAAGAGATAAAGAAGATGCTGCGGTAGATGAGGGAAATTGTAACACTGAGTTTAAAATGGCAAGTTTGGTATCACTTAGCAATTCCTCAAATGCATGCTGTCACACCCTGTCACTGCACATGATGTTCATTGGTTTTTCATGGCATCAACCTTACATTATGTGCAGCAAAGGACCCATATGTGCAAGGTCCAGGTGAAGTGAGGGGAGTGCACTGGGGGAAGTAGCAATTGAGTCGTCTGTCAAATGGGTGGTTGATGGTTGCAAATATAAAGGCATGTCATCCTACAGGTAAGGTGATTCAACATGGATGAGGTGGATGTTGCTGGACTTCCATGTCTATTAGGACCAAGTCCGACCAAACAAGTACAAGCTAATGTTTCGGAGCATCGACGCTATTCGCATCACTTGGCTCGCCACTTTGCACGCCCATCCTGGCACCTCCCATAACATGCGTATGTGATTCGGTGGTGAGTAGCACCTGCTGCCTAATGCCCTAGTATCCACTCTTAATCTGACGGGGGACATAAGACGTTAACCTGAGGCGTGGACATGAGTACTTTTTTGATGCCGTTGGGTGTAACTTCACAATGTCCTTGGGGATGTCTTCGCTTACCTAGAACTCCGACCCGTGCACACGCGCTGTAGCAGCCATGGAGCTGACCGCCTATATAGCCGTGACAAACACTTGCGAATGATATATTGATATACCTGAACCGTTGTCACAGCGACAGCCCTTATCTGCGACTTGACCTGCGACGTGGCGGATGAAACGCATTTGGTTTGTTGTTTGTTACCTGGCTACACACTTGACCCAGAATCCTTTTTTGGCGCAGTGAGTCTTTTCGAATCGACCGAACAGACTCTTCATAACTGTAACACCCCTCGCGCTGTCACCGCCTTGTCGTCGTCGCTATGTCACGTCGCACACTGACAGCCACCCCCAAATTCATTTCACTACTGTCGTCTTCGCATCCCTTGTAAACGAGTGCCAAGCAAGGTTTTCGCAGACGCCAGGCAACATCTCCGAGTTGTCGAGAGGACAGCACAACACTGTCTCAGGCTTCAATAGCTCTCCATTTTATCAATGACTCTGCACACCCTTGCTTGGTCTCACATCTTTTCACCACATTTAGTTCAACGTGTCTCTATCCTTCATGTCCTCTGACATACAGCCCGCTCTGGAGCAGCTCCAGGAAAACAACTACATATCCCGTATGACCTCTCGTCCTTGCGTCCAATCACTAACCTTACTGACCACTGCAGTCGTGATGGTCAGCTTGGTAGGATACGACTATGGTGTGTCACTTCGTCCTCTCCACTTCCTTCTACCTTAGAGAATGTCACTTTACAGTCTTGACCTTTTCAAGAGAGGTATCTCAGTCCTATCTACACAAACCATTCGCTCAGGCTGCCTAACTATGTCTGAAGGTAGCCTATATTTGGGTACAGGTGTTACAACCCTCGAGCAGATGTCATGTCATTCACACTTCACAGCGTCGCAACTGGTCCTCGGGATCAATAATATTCATCCTAGTGTGTATATCGACCCCTCAACTGCCTATTTAAGCTCAACGAGTAGCTTCAATAGGTCCGCTATGTTGGACTTCTCTGGATCATGTAGGTCCACAGTCGTTATCCCCACTGCATTGTGTTCACTCTGATGTGATACTAAAGTCCCGGTGGACTCCGTGAGCTTAATACCAAGGATAATAATGCCGATTAGACTGATCCAGCATCCCCCATATGTGTAGTTGGTTCTTCATTCATACCCGGACCTGTAAAAGTATGTTTCCCTGTTACTCTGTATCAAATTTCGTCCGCTATCATGACTGAGAAATGCGTTCCAAACAGATGTATGCATCCAATATCACCATCAGACGAGTTATAATGTTGACAATAATCAGGTGTACGCACACCACCAGATCTCACTACGACACCGATGAGATAATGCATAACGTTTGAAAGGTACTGCACTCTCCCTGGTCGTAGAATGGTCGCTCCCGATATTTCTTGCAGCAGCTGATCGTGAGTTGCTGTACATGGATCGCACCCTCCATGCAGCATGAATTTTGATCCTAGTGATGATGATCCTGCGTGTTTATGCAATGTGGAATCGATCCAGAATTATCCTGTCCATCCTCCTGTTTATTCTCACAGCGCAAACTGTTTCTTCATTCGTAATGACAGGGATATATGAGAATCCCCATACCCATCTATCAGGTGCGTCCGAGGATACGACAGTAGCGTCAATATGACGCACTAATGTTTCACTTTTCATTATCCAGATAATTTAATCCAGATTCAAGATCTCACATTTTGTAGTCTTGTATCGGACGCTCCATGGATCCTATATTTATATACGGCAGCTCTGCGGCTCCTCCTTGCCGCTCTACTTTTTATTCTCGCTCTTATTCAGGCCTTGAAGGAGCCGTTCAAGATGTATAAAGCAACGAAGCAATGGCGACCTAATCGATACATCCAACTCTTTGTCAAGGACGGCATTCTTTACTTCCTCGTGTCCGTCGCTTTTGCAGGCAAATTTATTTCTCTGATTTTCTTTCCCCTAGGAACTTGTTTTACAATATTACCAACATTGCTCAGAGTGATCCTATGCTCGACAGTCGTCCAATATTCCTCTTCCTGTGTTCAGTTTCGGAGGCACTGCTATGCGTGATAATGCCCCGCTTCATTATCAGCGTACGCGAACTGTACGACCGTGACTTCCGTAGCGGGTTGTGCGGGATTGACAGCGGGTTCGGAATAAGGTCGCGTCATGCGGACGGTCACAATGCGACAATGTCTGCGATCGCGTTTGCGGAAGTCGCACCAGGGCAGGACCCGATCTTGGAAGGAGATGCAGAGGATCCGGAGGGGATCCAATTGGTGGAAATGGATGGTGGAAATCTAGCTTGAGCGAGAGCAATTGTCGAGCATTGGCCTATGCGCAATACGAGGAGGATGACGGGAACGTGGCTCGGATACCTATTCACTTGTCTATGCAACCACCCATGTGCTGCGTGGAGCGCTTGCGAATATGCGCATTCGTTGGTGCGATCGACACATGACACTGTCCGGGAGTCCAGGACGTCAGATTCCTCCCTTCTGCACTCACCACGATCGACTGCATCATTCTTTGGATCCGTGCTTGGGAGCAACCTTGAGACATGTATTACTGATGCCTCACCACTGATACCCGACAGCAACAGTCGGAGCAGATACATGGGCATACACGACACCTTACCCAGTGTTTGGATGGCCGCAATGGGAAATACGATCCCTGGTCGTCCCAATGACTGCATCATAACCTGTAAACAACACGAGCGTGTCCTTGAAAGCACGTGCATAGAGACAGACCTCCAGAAAGTGGACCGTTTCTGCACCGCGCACTGGCTTTCACTCGATACGACGCAAGTGCGACTCATCCGGTCCTGGCTCAGTCAGATCTGCACAGAACAGTGCTGCGGTACGGACCTTGCATGAAGACGACTCAGCTAAAAGGGAACATGTTTTTGTGATAGGTCGGCGTCGAATGTTGGGCACTGGGTGGTATGTCTGCTTGATGCGTTCTGCACCGAGACTGCTGTGGACAAGGGTTGTTACGGTCACCAGCATGCGTGAAACAGGCGCACGTCTTAAGCACTCAGACCGACCAAGCCAAGAATTGCGGCATAGTAACGCCAAACGTCCCAAGGGAGTGTAGCTATGACCGCTACCAGCCTGGTTCCTCCAATCCGCTAGTGTACCCGCGGACGAGAGACTCGAGCCGAGCTCGTACTTGGTGAGTACGCGGTCATGGGACATTGTCATTGTCACGTTGAGTTCCCGGAAACGCCCATCCCCGACGACCGTTCTATCCTGTCGTTCAGCTTCAGTTGAATACTGTCATGAATGCTCATCTTGGCTCCAACGTTTGTGAAATCATTCGACAGGTGACCAAGCAGAGTTTCTGCGTTTGTTTGGTTGACAGTGCCCGCGTCTGTGCAAACACAGCTCGACCACCCTTGGGCGCTCGGTGGTACTTGTGCTCTGCGACGATTGAATGTCCCAACATGCACCTTCCCAAGTCATTGGTCACGTCTAGCCCGCATATTTTGCTCACCAAATCCTTCATGGAGGGCGAAGGGGGATCCCACACCAGAGCAACGATAAAGTGCACTCGGGCTTCAAGCACGAAGTTTCCCTGTCCCCACAGCTTGTTCAGTGTGGGAGACGTGATGAAAGGGATAGAAGACGTTACCACAAACATCGGGAGATGATCCGATGGGCGCGAGATGACGCCGGAGATGTAGACGATTGGTGAGACGGATGAAAGCCCAGGTTGAAGAGGGAAAGCTGTGATACACACTCATCTCGCGATGGCGAACCTATGGAAGAAGCGCCAATGTGCGGGAAAGCAGTAGGACAGATCCTAACACAAGGTAGTAGAGAGTGAGTGAAGGATCTGACTCACAGAAACACGACAATCAACCCTCTTGATCATGTTCCTGTAGGTGAAATCAGTCTCAGGTGACTATGATGGAGTCAACTGAGGTGGGATAGACTCAAACGAGCGAAAGAGATTGTCCATGATTAGTAAGCATATGTGGCTATGTAGAAATGATGTTTGAACTCCAACAGGTCCAGTGGATAAACCAGCAACCAGTAGATAGCAAGGCAGTCTATGAACTCAGCAATCCAGCCTGATGTCAATGTGCATACCAGAACTGTGGCCCAAGCCATGGCTTGGCCTGGAGGGACATCAGCAAACAGGTACACCACATAATATTCATTAGCCAGGATCTGCCAATGCTGGCACCCAATAGCACCCATAAGAATCCACCCACATGTGACATTGATGATGGTACACCAGTGAAATATGTGCAAGATGGGCTTGTAACAGCCTGCCAATGAACCATCGATCATTGGCCAATGACAAGTTGTCATGAGGCACACAGGAGAAGACAACTGCACAATATTCATTTCATGCATGGATGCTGAGGCTAACAGTGCAGCCCTCGACATCAGTTTCACCCCTTGACAACGGTTCTCACTCAAGTCTGACCTGCATGATCCCTGTCCACAATTGAATCCCCTCCAGATCCTCTGTGTTTTTCTCCACCACATGGTCTTGCCCTAGCACGTCTTCCACAAATGTAATCAAGGACACTGTCACATTTTGACTAGCCATGTGATGTGACCGTATCCCAAACCCACTGTCAATCCCACACAACCCACCATGGCAGTCATTATCATACAGCTTGCATACACTGATGATGAACCAGGGCATTACTGCCTGTAGGAGTGTGCCTGAAACTGAACTCAGAAAGATGGTGGCACTATTGGAGACAATTCTGTCTGTAATGCATACACAAAGAACCTAACTGTTGAGCACATGCTCAACTAGTGGTGTAAGACTATTGGAAACTTCAAGATCTCACTATCCTTTGAAGGACTCATGGACAGGAAGAAACTACACATAAATTGCACAGAACTAACTGAGGACAGTACAAGTACATGGTGCATATAAATACCTAGACAGAGCTGTACACTATTAAGGGTAGATGTGAGATATCTGATGTGGATATGGGAAGACATGTAACCACAAACAAATGCAGCATGGAGGAGTAAGCATCCAGAGACAGGGGAAGTGTAACCGTAACTAAAAGAGGAAGGTGTAAGCCATGTTGCATTGAGTGGTGAATGTGGGAAAGTTAAGTGGCTTGACTACAATCAACAGTAACATGGAAACCGAAAGGCAACTCATCCAGCTGTGGATGCAAGAAGAAAGCTGGGTATGAGTAATCATTCAACCAAGGGTTGTCTAATCCAGGGATTCAATAATACTGAGAGGAGAAATTGAGTGTATAATCAAAAGGAAGAAATAGGGAGAGATCTGGCTCCCACTCCAAGTTTGTAACAATACTCCCTGTGTTGATCAGAGGCACTGGCTCAGATAGGATCATCCCAACTGGAGTAGAACTCCTCATCAGTGCAATCATCAGCATGAGGATCTGGTGTTGACATTGTTGAGCAGAATGGGTCCAAGTGTCCAGCAAGTCCACATTGAGGGCAAAGGCATTGTAGACAAGCATATTGGAGATGCCCTGGAGCGGGAAGGTGGCAGTAAGGGCAGCAGTAGTGTCGGCAATTGGATCTAAAGTGAGTTGTGGCCCTGCAGGTGAAGCAGAGTGACTGCCCCCTTCAAGATGCCCTAGACTTAAAGGGGGAGGTGATGCTCAGAACCCCGGGATCAGGAGGGCAACATGTACAGAGGAAGCTTATCTGACAGGAGGTATGGCAAGCCATGTAAATTCAAGAGTTGTACTGGCTGGCATGGCTTGGATATAAGGAGCAAGGATTTGATTGTGTCTGTGGAGGTACAGCTGGAAGGCATTGCTGGCCCAGTGACCTTTGACTTTCATGACATTGAATGGAATGCTGCAAAGAAGGTACTCAAGAGTGGCACCAATGTGTATGCTGTGTTTATATACACTGAGCAACAAAACTGTTGCAATGTTTGGGTAACTTGTAGTTTGGGCAGTGTAACATGTCAGGGCATGGGAATCATGCTTAATACTAGTGACCTGAAATATCATAGACACCTGTGGATATCTATAGCATCTTGGATCATGTGATATGGCCAAATATAGCAGGAGATATGGCTATTTTAAAGTGGCTATGTCATTGCAATGGTTTTGTTGCTGACATTGTGGATATCATAAATTAGTATGAAGTGTACCCTCCTTTGGCTTTAATGACCTCCTGAACCCTTCTAGGCATGCCCTCAATCAACCTTTGACACTCTGTCACCTCTATCCTCTCCCACTCTACCTGTACTCTCTCCCAAAGTTCAGTAATCCCCTTTGCTGGCTCTAGGTACTCTGCTAGCCTTCTTTTGAGAAGAAACCATAGATGTTCTATGGGATTAAGGTCTGGAGACTGAGCTGGCCACACCATGACCTCAAACCCATGCTCAGCAAACC
>JBBPLS010000709.1:0-10746 GCA_038089895.1 Boletellus ananas | reverse complement strand
GGTCTTCAGTCGGTAGAATGTTTTGTCCAGGTATGCGTTTATACGTTCTGATCCGACCGGGTCGCTCACGGGACTTTTCTATACCTCAGATCTTCCGTAAACTGGCTCAGTTACCCGCACCATCGCTCGTGCCGAGAAAATCTAAAGTCGAGCGGGAAGCCAAAGAGAACTGAGATGTGAATAAGATCGCCTGTTGGATGTCGTGTGCTGGACGATATTTGTTCGCTGTTTTTGTTTCTTTTATATTGTTCTTTCCTCTTTTGCTCTGGAGTGGTATGTACGAGCATTCCAGTTGTCTCGTGGTGTGGTGTGTGAGTGAGGTGTTGCAGTAGCTGTTTGGTGGGGGTGTATGTTATGTCCACTTGTGTAGTAGATATTTTTGGGGTTTCCTGGCTGGCCCAGCTTTGGTCGCATCCTCCCTGATAGTGGACCCGAGGCTCTGACCATCTCAAAAGGCGCTAGGGAACATTGAACAGCGTAGGGTTCTATACGGATAAATACTAGCCTCCTTTTCTTTTCCGAAGAAACGAGGAATCCTGGCAGGCGCGCTGGCTTGGAGTAACTATCAAAGAATGGACCATGTGTTGTCATTCCGCATGGTTTTTTCACGTCCATCTAAGAAATAACGATCCGAGTGGGATACATTGTGCGTGGTCCGTCCGTCCGAACTCGTGCCTTGGACTCATCGTAGATATCAAGCAAGGAGCATGCAAAGTAGGCTTCACATTTGTACGACTTAAACGGCCGGACGTTGCTTGCCCCCATGCATCGTCCTAATGTGTACTTGCAACCCCTCGACTCGGGAGTAGGTCTTGCCACACTCGGAGCAGCTAACTCTGTGGCCGAGGTGGGACCCAATATGCCTCCGAAACCCATCCCGGCGGATAGTTGCATGGCAGATCGCACCACGCGAGGTCAACCAATGGCACTGTAACTGGCGTCCCGCGGCTCCACGTACACCATGTGCATGGCTCAGGTGATTCATCAGCTCATCGAACGAGGCGTAGAGTTCTCCGCAAAGCACACCACTTGGCAGCTGCCATTGGCAACAAAAATTGTTCTCTGTCGTAGATGTTCTACAAAAAGGTTATCAAAATCCGGAGGGGGAGGGAGGATAACCGTCGTACCCGGTCGCGGAAGGTTGGCCTACCGAAATCCAACCCATGTTGTATAGATGTAGAGGTGCATGTTCGTCCTGCTACCAGTGAGCTCAAGGGATGCGAAAATACGAAATACCAGAATACCTCTGGGCCCCAGTCAGCATTGTAAGAAGTAGAACTAGAATAACCAGTTGGGGAGAAGTCGTATGTAGACCTACGCAAAACAGGTCAGTCTTCGTAGTGCATACTTATGGTTGCATACCCTGTTGAGGGCGATGATCCCGAGGTGCTAGTGGCCTCGGCAGTTAGGTAGGGTACTACTATACGTTAAAGTAATTTGAAGGGTACACGCATGGTACCTACCGTAATGTTGTATTCCAATCGGCTTCCAGAAGTGACTGGATGGACTCAAATCTTTGCTCTCCACATCTTGATCCATTTTCATTTCCATCCCAGCCAGTTGGGGTAATGACGGCTTTTTTTCGACGCGCTCGTCTTGACCCATGTCTGTGACATCAACCTCGTCAACATTGCTGTTTGTGAACGGTGGTCACTCTCCCATTGATTTCCGACCGTAGAATGACCAACCCCTTTATCTGCAGGAATACGGCACCTGACAATCACATGTGGATGTAATACTGATACCACAGAGATAAGACACGTACCTCCTTGAGAGACAATATCGAAAATATTAGGTATAATCGCATCGACTCGGAACGAGTTCACCTGCATCAAGTCCTCGAGCTTCGTATATCCCTAAAGCATGTACGTTGAAGAAAGCCAGATGATCAAGCAGATGATTGATACCCTTTCCAAGATTATAGCCCAATCATCGTCATGGGTAACCGCTATGTGTGCTGAACTTTCCTGGGATGGGTGGTGTCAATGTTAATAGTGTTCTGTGCCATTACAACACCAACCTTCCCTAATAAATACTGGTTGATGATGTCGGAGGGATGGAAAATCTGACAGTTCGCTCAGAACGCAGGATCTTGTCAGGCTAAAGACAATGCAATAGTAGGAACGCACCTGTGATGGCTCTGGGACGGGTTGTATAACTACATATTTCCCTGTGTCACTCGACTGTCCACTCCTCAGAGAGTGATCATCATCCCATTCTGTGGCGACCCCGGTGGCTGCATCATTATGTGCGTCCATTCCGTGGTGACTACTCCTTGACAGTGCTTTCAACACCCTCGATGTCCGTGGATAACGTCTGACCGTGTTGAAAGACCCCTCGTGCCCTAAACGAGCATCTGGTACCTCAACTTTAACTCGTGGTTTGCCTAGAAAACTTTCCTGCAATGCAACTTTGAATCCGCGGATAAACACAGACTGATTGGGGATCCCAGAGTACTCAACAGGCCCAACACGCCAATCCAGAGATCGTGTTGTCTCCCAAGTATAAGCTCCTGCAATGTTACCACTTCCAACCTGTGCCATCTTGAACTGCGCAGAGAACCCCCCGCTACCCGCGGTGTTCTCAAAGGCTGCGACGGACCAGGACCGCGCCTTGTGAAAACCAGTAATTAGATACAGTGAATCGTGGTTGATCATCCGACCGAGGTTCTCTTCAGCGAAACGATACCAATCGGCTCCATGCTTGGTGGCCTCATCAAAAAAGGCACGGCGGTTTAGGAGATCATACTGTTGTGCCCCTTCTGGGAGAACGAGGAGCGCGCCTCCATTAGATGACAATTCAAACTCGTAGCCCAGCCCACCAGGTTGAATGCTGATAAATGTGGAATACACGTCATTAGAAGGTACTCAAACAATACTTGGCTTACCCTTGGCCTGGGGTGTCACTGGATGGGGCAGCCATTATCCTTGTCACGGAGGAGGTCGAGATAATACGACCAGGAGGCTCCATGTTAGGTATGACCCTGATGTCTTCATCGCGCAGTTTGATGTACTCGAAATCGTCAGGAACACCGGTCGCACGATGAAAAGGATGTTCAGGAGGTAGGCAGATGTTGAAAAAAACGTCGAAACCACCATCTTCCGGAACGACAACACCAACGTCCCCGATTCGGAGACCGTCCGGTCGGTGTATCAGGATGTGATGACTAGGCTCGGGGATCCATAGAGGGTATCCACGAGAAGATAGCAGATATCTCGCGTAAACATCTTGTGGGGATTGAGTCATGATATATTGATAAATGCAGTGGATGTCTCTTGGACGTTGTGGGATCTCAATGAAGCCGATGGTGATGATCGTATCGTCGTCCCAATGATGGCGCCCAGAAGAAATAAACACGTAAACCTTTCCCATGGGTTGCACCCGAACATTGTCGTTATGTTATTTGGTACGATGCATACCTGGACCACGAGTAGAATGTGATTAAAATTGCAGTAAGTTCTGGGCGAATCATGAACGCCTGAGTAAGACCCAGAACTGCGAGGATATAAATCCTATGTACATGTTGAAGTGACTCATATCTGTGCTACAAAACCGGCGGGGGGCCATAGCATAAGGACGAGGTCCCGTTCTCAGGATTAGATGCGGACATCTATGACATTGTGCTCACCCGACTACCTGGGAACCATCTGTGACAATTTGTAGCGGATTCAGCCGTCCTTTACGGACGCACGCGACAACGGCCATCATATCGGGGTCTGTGCGCTACTGAGGCAACATGGGGAAGCGCTGAGGGTGCAAGTGCGTGAAACACATCATGCAGTGAGCGGTGGAAGGGAAACGTCGGAGAGTGTCACACACCCATGTTGTTTCGCGCACTCGGCAACGCACCCCAGCCCATTTGCTGTCTCGCCCCATACCATTCACGCTCGCCTCCTGCCCACTCGCTGTATCCGACTTTATCCCGCCCATTTTCCCGCCCGCGCTGAATTAACCAGCCAACTCATTCTCCGACCCGTGTGGTAGCATGGCCAGACTAAATCTCGAGTCAACGTCAGGACGATGTGCCAATTCCCTACCTAATGTCTGGACATGACAGAGAGCCCGGCAACACGGCGACCATTTGGGACCACAGCAAGTGACTGAAGTCTAAAGATGAGCTCAGCCAAAGCTCCCTGTCTTATTCGTCCAGGCACGTAGTACTAACACAGCCTTTGATGATACGCTCGGGTGAGTCGCGGATAACTCTCCACAGCAACACACTTTTTTCTGATGGTCCGCATAAGTGATCTCAGACAGAAAATACGGTCTCTCGATGCACAGAATGATCGTTTAAGTGTGTTTACCATCCCCCTTGGTCTATTTCCTTGACATCTTGCTTTGATAGACGACAAGATAGCCGTTCTTGAGGGAACCATTCGAGAACTTTCTGGCTTCCAACGAAGAGCCGATAGTCTCTCCAAGCTCCTTTGTGTGTACCGACTGAAACATCATTGCGAAACACTGTATGCAGACGGTAATATCCCTGATACCGTACAATCTCTTCTGGAGATCATCGGAACTGAAAGTGAGGACATGAAGGCCGACACGCTGATCATGGACTGGTTATCCGGTGAGTCGAGCTGCTGCATATCAGAGACGAGCATTCGATTTCTCTTATCAGGCTTTGTGAGCAAATGCATCGTGACACTGGAAGGGACTGGAGATGAGGCATTGGCGTTGGGGAAGCATGATGAAATGCTTGCTGCCTATTCCAATGCACTCTCCCTTGGTCCGTCGACTCCGGATGGTCTGTTGCTCAAGTGGGCAAGCACGATGTTGTTTCGTGGCTCGGTGGACGATACGGTGGATGCTGCTTCCAGAGTAAGCTTGACCTCACATTGGGGCACAGGCCATTGACATTGGCCTCTTGACTCAGTTCAGGCTTCCGAGGTCTGCTATTTACCACGTGATCTGTGACACTCTTGAAGGGACCAATCGTGTTGCCGAGGCGATCGAGTGTTTTCGAAAGATGCAGAGCAGTCTCATGTGTCCAATTGTTCCTGAAGAACAAGCAGAGTGGGAACTTGGCGAGTGACAGGAGAGCAATTCAGCCAGGATTCATTCTAACCATTCGACATAGCCTTTCAGCAGCGATGTTCACAAAGGTTAGAGAAGCTCGCTGATGTGGCAATGAGTCATCAGAATTACCATAAAGCCGCTGAATACTATTCGACCATACTGTCGCTGGGTCCGCCTGATCGCATGGATATCCTGATCAAGCGAAGCAAGATGAGGGCGATGATGGGCTCATGGGAGGACGCATTCAAGGATGCTGACGAGGTATGTTTTTGTCCACTGGCATCCGCGGCAGGCGATGTATATAGTGATATAATGCGTAGATAATCAAGCTCGACAAATCGTCTCATCAAAACTCTGAAGACAACGACGCAGCAAGGCTTCATGTCGAAGCGGTCGAAGCCTTTGGGACTATGCTATTAAAACTCAACCAGTCGCGTGACGAACGTGTTTCAGGTAGCGAGTGGTTTCTGAATATTTCCGGAGCCACTGCTCATTGATCGGCATCAGCGATAGAACATAATCCATCAACAGACCTACGATTCAATGCCACATCCGTGTTATCAGCTGACGTAACATGTGGGGAATCTTCGAAATTACCTGGCGAGCCTGAACCGGGTGACAAAGCGCAGCAAGCCGTAGCAGTCCAGGCACCTCCAGTCCACGATGAACTTGTGTCAGATGGAAATGGATACGCACGTACCTACAGTATCGAAACTTGGTCTGACTGACTATGCAGGTGGCTGTGATGCTATTTACTGATGGGCCTTACTGTCTCTTGCCACCCTTATTTTACCTACGCCGATCTTTGGTATCGCCAAATTGTCATGAATCAAACCCAGATCTAGGGAGTGCCGGCGGTGGGCCAGTAAACGAAGTCACATATCGCGATGTAAGGGGCAGGTTGTTTTGTCAGGGTGGGCCCCGTTCAGCGTGAGCGTGAGGGCATTCCAACCTCTGTCTTGGTATTGGTTTATCACCGGTTAGCGCACCGCCTGCTTTCCGAGACTCGGACGCAGGCATGAACGAAAGGGATGCGCCATATTCAACTTTCTCGGTCACGCACCCATCCTTGCTAAACAGTCAAATCGCCCAGTGGCCATACTCCATTGGGGGTGCCTCGTGTGGTTGGTGCACTTGACACGCCATCGCCAGTGCGAACCGGGTACTTGCAAGTTCAGAAGGTCCTTGGCCGATAGGCGAGAATGAGACTGCTATCATTGAATCTCCGCAGGTCAATCGCATTGCAAGTTTGCCAGGCGCCCTGCGCTCTCCGCTCGATCCATCTCCCCCCTCTTATCTACTGAACCTCCACCATGTACTACTATGGTTTGGGGGCCGACACTCATGCATTTAGCCGCAAGAGTGGGTGTTGGACGGCTGCGTGGAATCCGGAACGATCAGCGATAACAGCGCACCACTCTTAGCACCGCCATGAGTCCGTATTCTATCTACACAAGGTAGCCTCGACTTCGTCAGCCTGCCGCCACCTGCCACCTTTTTGCCTGACGACTCGTAAGAGAGTTTGGGGTTCTTGTCTTTGCCTCGGTCTTCCCCCTGTCTTGGCATCGTCTGGTTGTCTCGCTCGGGTTCGCTCTCTCACAGATTTCAGTCAGTCACCTCACCGGCTGTTGCAATCGTCGTCTTGGATAGTAGCCTCGTGGCCCGTGTTTGGCTGGCTTCACAGGAGTCCTGGTGCCTCGCTCAAGACTAAGCCTATTAGGACGTTTAGGATAGCGGGTATAGCCTGCTGCCCCTGGTCACTAGCTGAATCGACTTCCCGTCAAATAACGCCCTTTCTCCTGATGGCTTACGCCGACTACAACTACAAGGAGAAATCCCGGGCTCCTCGTGCACAGAATGACCGATTGAGTAAGCTTACCACCTTTTCTAGCTCGCTTTCTCGACGTTCATTTTTATCAGATGAAAAAATAGCAAATCTTGAAGGCGTCATTCGGGGACTCCGCACTGAGCTCACTAGTTCTCAACAGAGATCTGACAACCTTAACGATCTCCTCTGTGTGTACAGGCAGAGACATCGTTGCGAAGCATTGTATACTGAGGGTAACGCCATCGGGGCTGCTCAATCTCTTCTCGAGATCATCGAGACCAAGAATGAAGACGTGAGAACTGATACATCGATCGTAGAGTGGTTGTCTAGTGAGTCCTCTCACTACAAATCAGAGACGAGTGCTTGATTTACCGGCAGGCTTCCCCAACAAGTGTGTCGTGGCGCTGGAAAGAGCTGGAGACGATGCGCTAAAAGCGGAAAAACGTGACGAAACACTGGCTGCTTACTCCATTGCACTCTCCGTCGGTCCGCCAACCCCAGATGCGCTATTGACCAAATGGGCGAGCACAATGCTGGTTTGTGGCTCGGCGAAGGAGGCACTGGATGTTGCTGCCAAGGTAAGCTTTCCCTCATGCCCTGATCCTGGACGCTAGTGTAAACACCTTTTTGGCTCAGTTTAGGCTTCCGAGGTTCGTTATCTACCGTGCAATTTGTGACACTCTCGAGGGGTCCAATCGCGTCGCCGAGGCGATCGAATGTTTTCGATGGATGCAGAGCGAGCTTGCGGTGGGTCCGAGTGCCCACAGCGAGAGAGCACGGTGGGAACCGGGTGAGTGATCTGAGAGCGGTGTAGGTATGGCTTGTCCGACCATTCGACAGAGTTCCAACAGCGATGTTCGCCGAAGTTAGAGGAGCTGGCTGACGCCGTAATGCGTTCCCAGAATCATCACGAAGCCATTGGGTACTTCTCGACTATATTGGAACTCGATCCGCCTGACCGCGTGAACATTTTGATAAAGCGGAGCAAGGCACGAGCGAGAATGAACTCGTGGGAGGACGCTTTGATGGATGTTGACGAGGTCTGTTTTTGTGGTTCGCTACGGCAAGTGATGTAACTGTGCGCAGATCGTCAAACTCAACAAATCATCTCATCGGAACTATGAACACAATGACGCGGCGAGATGTCATGCGGAGGCCGTTGAAGCGTTTGAGACTATGGTACTGAAACTCAGGCAGGCGCCCGCCAGTGGCCAATACGTTGGTGGTAAACTCATATCTTCAATGCTACCGGAACTACTCATTGATTAGCACTGACGACAGAATACCGTCCGTCAGTAGACCCAACATCCGACGCCATATCAACGCTGCCATCTTGCGCGACGTGCCGCAGGAAGTCGCCAGTCGATCAGCCTGATCTGAGTGACAAGGCAGTTCAGGCGCTGGCGATGACCGACTTTGAGCCTGTGTCGCCAATGGCAAGAGAGCCTGAAATGGATTATGAGAATGTCGAGGGTTAATGATTGCTTAGGTGGCTACGATAGTTATCTATTAGTGAACTGTGCTACGGTCGATCGTTCTTGCTCCAGGTTGATCTTTGATGTCGTTGCATTGTCACCATCCTCCAAATCTGGTTGGGGAGGACCGCTGGGCTTCGTTTGCGACCAGCACCCAACGTGTTCACAACCTCGATCACCCTCTCACCTTTTTGGCCCCGTCCACCCAGTGTGCTCGCGAGCACGACCAGCTAGTAGGTGTGTTATTCACTGGCTTGCCGTGCTTGTACACACTCGTCGCGCCCCCATCCCGTCCTCATTGCGTCTCAGGTTCATTCCTGCCTCACCGTTTCCTCGCCCTGTCTCTCAGTGCGTTCACGAGCACGGCCCCTTGAATGCGCCAAAGGATGCTGGTGCACGCGCTCCGCGCTCTCACTTGCTGCCAGGTCTCGCCGGCGGTGTATCCGAGGTGCTAGACGGTAATGCCTACCTCTGCCTGAGCGACACCTAGACATATTTCATCCGTAGGTCGCAATGAGTCTCTTCGATCCAGCCGAGCCGGGCCTCTGAGCCGCAAATTCGACCGGGTGGCAAGCAAGCTTCGCGTGAGCCTCACCCGAGCCTTGTTTGTGCCCCTCATCTTGCCGATTCGTTCGGCGCGTACAGTCCTTGCTCTCACGATGCGCACGGCCCACCTATCCACATTCGCCTGACGTGCACGCGCACTGCGGACCGTTGCTCAGCGCTCGGCCACCTTGCCAGCGCCCGCCCGGCCGAACCTTCATCTCTCGCAGTGGCGACGACGGTGTGACCACAACGATGTCATGGCATTCACGATAGCGCGATCACCACGATAGTGTCACGACCGAGGATGGAAAGTTGTGACAACGACCACGGACGGCGCGACAGCCACACTATTGCGGTCATCACGCTGTCGCCGTTGGGAGAGATGAGGCGAGAGGGCAAGGGGAGGGTGGGGCAACAAGGACGGAACGACACGCCGTTGTTAGTCACCACCGTGGCAAGGCGAGGACGAGGCAAGGGCCAAGCAGGACGCGGGCGAATGGTGGCGAAGCTGCAACGATCACGCCGGCATGATCGTTGCGTTGTCGTCACCGTCACGCCATTTGTTGCAGGCCGGGGGCAAGGGTAGGCACGACGCACGTGTCCATGTCCATGTAGACGCCGGATGAGGCAGGGAAACGAGAGCAAGCATGAGGCAGCAGGGCAGGCGAACCTGAAGCGTTCAAGCGCGTTGGGAGGAAGGCGCGTCACGTTTCAATGCACAGAGGGCAGGGTAAGGCGGGGCAGCGAGAGTAGAGCGGGGGTGAGCAGGTGGGCGAGCGAAGTGTCCGAGCGTGTCGGGAAGGCGAAAATGAGGGCGCGCAACAGCGTCGGACCATTTGCACGGCACGTTGGGCGAGGCAGCGGGACTCGGGCGAGCACATGCAAGCAGACAGACCATCGGGAAAATTGAGGCTTTCAGGTGGTCCTTGTTGAGAGAGAGAGAGGACTGCGGGTCCGTGTGGAGTGTTCTTGCGAGGCCTCCAGGGCCGCGTCGGGAGGATGGTGACGAGGGTGGGCATGAAGATCGGAGCTTGAAAATTTACTCCCAAGGCTGCCACGACGTTTTACCAAAGTGGAAGTGATGACGGGCAGAATATTCGGGCGAGGCAAAGTGTCGAGTGACCGTCTGGCTTTCCATGCTACTCCCGTGATGCATGACGAGCGCTCTCGCATAGTACTCGGTAAGCTCGTCTTGCTTCAGTATTCACACGACCACGACAATAGTTAACGCAGCCTGCGGTGTCGAGCTTAGAGTAGAACACAGGCTTTCTTCCTGATGGCCCGCACCAGTGAGCTCAAACAGATAAACGAGAGACTCAGCGAACAGAACGACCGCTTAAGTGTGTTTTGCTTCGTCTGCCTCCCTATAATTGGGTTTTGTTAAGTAGAAGAGTTTGAGAGCTTTCTGGCTCCAAACAGAAAGCTGATAGTCTTGTCAGGATCCTTCGTGTGTACAGACAGAAACATCGCCGTGAAACTCTATATACCGAGGGTAATATCACTGATGTTGTGCAACCTCTTCTTAAGATGGTTGGCACTGAAAGCGACGACATGGAAGCTGATGTGCTGATCATGGACTGGTTATCCGGTGAATCGAGCCGCTGCATATCGGAGACGAGCATTCGATTTCTCTTATCGGGCTTTGTAAACAAATGCATCCTGACACTGGAAAGGACTGGAGACGAGGCATTGGCGTTGGGGAAGCATGATGAAGCGCTTGGTGCCTATTCCAATGCACTCTCCCTTGGTCCGTCGACTTCGGATGCTCTGTTGGTCAAGTGGGCTCGGTGGACGACACACTGGGTGCTGCTTCTAGAGTAAGCCTGACTGCACGCTGGGACATAGGCTATTGACGTAAACTTAGTTTAAGCTTCCGAA
>JBBPLS010000708.1:0-10752 GCA_038089895.1 Boletellus ananas | reverse complement strand
TTGGGCATTTCGAGCTGACGTTGCAGATCCCAAAACCTTAGTCCATCAAAACCTTCTTTCTGGGTAAGCCCACATAATTGTTTCTCGGGGAAGGCACTCACCACCGCTGGCCAACAAGTTGCCTTTGTGCGACACTGCTAAGCAGAGGATTGTGTCTTGATGGCCCTGCATGTGATATTCAAGTTGATAAGAAGGTGAAGGAGAAGCGTGGAAAAACATTTTAGCAAGCTGATCTCCCCTGTGCAGCCTATATAACGTCGTCATTGCTTATATTCTTGCACTGACAATTAGTGCTAACAATTGAAACTGTTGATAATTAGGTAGTGTGGTGCTATGCTAACAATTAGTGGTGCTGACAACCGCTGATAACAATTAGGTGTAGGTGTAACCATGTTACCCTATTTTTGCATTACTGTAGCATACATACGTGTTATTATCACCCTGAAGCGCTGCCTTTGTTTTCGATATCGGCCTCCATGACCACTAGTTCGTTAAATAACACTAACACTCGGAAGCCACTGATGCTTGTAAACATGCCGCTATTCTCCATTTTCAGCACCGGCTGGGATGCAAGGTCTACCAGCAAGGAATATCCCTTGAGTCCACTACCAAGGAATGCAGATGCCAGTGTTAACCCCTGGGACCGACACTCACGCTCAGAGTCTCCGATGAATGCCACCTCCACCCCCGATCCCTGGGGCACAGGCTTCCCGGTGTACTTCACCACCTCTGAGACCAATTCCTCCTGTTCGGGTTCTCTGATGAACCCCGCCGTCTCTTCGCCTAGTTTCTCCCATCCAAACTCCCCGATGAACTTCGTGGCCTCGTCGCCTGATTCCCCACCCATGGATTTGCTCATGGACATCCCCGCCCCAGTACCCAATAAAGGTAAGTCTTGGATCGCATCGCTAGAGGCTTATTCTCATGTTCCCTATCCACATAGGCAAATTGCCTATCGCCAGCACTACGAGCCCAGCCCTTGGTAGGTTTTGGATCGCGTCACTCAAGGTTTATTCACATGTTCCCTATCCACATAGGTAAACTGCCTACCATCAGCACTGCGAACCCAGCCCTCGTGATTGGTAATGTCTACTTCCGCTTGTGGGTGCATTTTCTAATTTGTGAATACTCGCATATAGGTGCCAGCGGCACTCCTGAGCTGCCTCCAGAAGGCATATCCACACCGGGTGTTCTTGCCGATCTGCCGATCCCCGGTAGCTTCTCTCTATCAGTTGCGGACGAGCCCAACAATGAACCCAATAATCCTTGGAAGCTTCTGGCTCGGCCCAGTCCGCCAGGGGAACCTTGGGTATGACTTATTTCCAAAGTGATCGATCATCAATGTCTTATTCACTGTCGTCTAGCAGTCGAATAAAGTTATTATCAAGGAGGTTGACTACTCAGAGTCGATACGGAAATCCTTTTACAACCTGAGATCGGTCCTGCATTGGACTTCCGAGCAACTTGAGGTAAGAGTAGCACTACAATCAGTGCGTATGTCCATTAAATCACAAAGTATAGGATGCCAGATTAAGGAAGCGATCCGTGTTACAGAAAGCTTCCCAGGAGCTTCAAGCTACGCGGGACCAGCAATCTGTGACTTTGCAGCGTCTCCAGGATGGCTTAGCAGCCAAGGACAAGGAGATATCGGAACAGGGCGAAAGGATGAAACGCGAATTGGCCCAGAGAGATCAGACTATTAGGACCCAGATGAATAAACTTCTGAACCTCGAGAATGTGGTCGCTAAGACGATGCAAGAGGCTTCTCAACAAACTGCTGTGCAGATCGCTCAGAAGGACTACGTGATCGCTGAGCAGGCAAACGCACTTAAGAACCTGCAAAAGGAACATGCCGAACTAATGGACCACACGGTGAAACTCGCAGTGAGTACACCCACCATCCAGTGTAGACATTACCTCAGTGGTCTGGCAGGCGGACAAAGAAGCAGAGTTGACGGCCATGATGCAGCGGCAATGGGAGATCATGCAGAATTTCGAGGTTAGCCATTCATTGCATGTAGTTATCCTTTTCATAACATTCCCTCAGTGACTACAAGCACAGCAATCGCGATCCAGTTCAAAATCCCGCGGGCAGTTGCTACCTACCTCCGGGACTTCCAGAGTTTGGTTGTCTGGTCATTATCCTACAGTAAGTCTGCTCCATGGTTTTAGTCCAGCTGATATTGACTTTGAAGGTAAGGACAAGATAGCTGACCAGGCCCCTCATAGAACTCAAGATACAAGTCCTACAGCATCCAAGGACCCGGAACCTGCGGTCGATACGAACTCAGTAATACAGAACATCACACAGCAAGTCTATCAGACACTTTCCAAGGACCCGCAAAAGGCTACCCCCCCCCGACATGCCAAGCGGCCCTCGAGGAAAATTCATGAATTAAAACATGAAATGGCAGTTTCACAGAATGAAAGAAGTGCAAATCTGGTGATTTTCCATGTATTACTGTGCCCTTCGCAGCTAATTCATGGTCAAAGGAACATGTCCGCGAGCTGTTCTTCGATGTCTTCAGTGTTTCAAAAGACGAGGGTTTTCTACTCGTTGAAGGGGCCATGAAGGAAGAAATTGATACATTCACCAACACTGGTCAAGCTGGACCTGTTCTGCATGATCTCCGCTGGGACTTTGAGCATCCACCCTCATCATTTTGGAACCAAGTGGTAATCCATTTATTGCTCTGCAGGCTGGCGGATATACAGAAGGAACAGCAGTGGTCGACACAACCAAGGTCTATTCAGTATTGGGAGGATGCGATTGTGGAGAAATTTAGGCGCATCCGTTCTTTGGTCATGCAGGCGAAGCCTCGCACTCGAGCAGATAATACAGTGGAGACAGAAGTGCAGGTAGCCGAGAGACTGACCAAGGGTAAGGAACAGCTGTTGCAGAAGTGTAGGAGGGACAGTCGTAGGACGGCGGTAAGCGCTCTTCCCAGCATAAAGGGGCATGATAATTGATTGCGAAATGCAGAAGTACAAGCGTTGTCTGCAGGTGACCCTGAATATGGCGACATTAGCACAGGAATGCGGTGAACTGGAGGAGACGCAGGCATGGGAGTTTCTGAACACGATGGTTACTCGGTTGGGTGGTGATGGAATGAGCTCAGATGAAAGCGACATCGAGGACTCAAGTCCAGTCTTCCGGACAAGACTTATGCCTTGGAGGCGGAACATCATTAATGAACTGAACATCATTGACACCGTCCGTTCCATGGACCCTGCTTTACTTTCTTCCCAAGGTGCCAAAGTGGCGAAGCACATACCAAACTATGCGGCTGCAACGTCTCGCAAACCAGTCAAGGGCTTACCCCGAGAATTCTACAATGCTCCCTGGCTTATGGAAAAGAAATTAGTTGCCTCAGGAGAGGTTTTCCCGTGGATGACGATTATGCGGCACGTGTAATGTTGGTGTAGCATGAAATGTCCATGTAGCATTGCACCGACAGTTAACAAATATAGCAGCAACAGCCACTGAGTGATTGTGAAGGTTCGGTCCATCGGAATCAACGGTATCATGTTTTCTTCCAATCCTTCCAACTCCGTAATCTTTGTTGCCACCCTCGTTTATATACTCACGCGTTTCTCTCTGCCAGTACCTTTTGAAACTACCGTCCCATTGCCTTCTCCTGCACCACTTCTTCTCTTGCACAGTCCAGTCACTGCTGGTCATCCCTCCCTATTCAGGTCTGCTCACAACATCGCCCATCCCTGTGTTCCATACCCTCCGCCCGTGAGTGACCCTGCCTGGTCTGCCAGCATTTCCTGAATCGTCGTCCGGGCACCCTCCACCAAACCCCCATCTACCCAGCCTTCGTCCGGCCACCAGGATCTCTTTTATGGCCACGAGCAGACGTCCAATTTATGTGCAAGGTTCATCACTCACTTGTTTGCATGTCCCGAGTACCCCCGTCTTCGATAGTCAAGCTGCCCCACTTTATTGCGTATGTGTTGCATCGGACCAAGCACCATCCTTCTGTCACGTTTGCCGCCCTCGTCCTCTTGCAGCAACTCAAGGCTTGTTTTCCGACTGCTCGGGGCTCATCGGGACACCGTTTATTCATATCCGCGTTCATGCTTGCGTCCAAGGTCATCTGCGACGACACGTATTCCAACAAATCGTGATCCATCGTCACCCAAGAGATGTTTCAGCTCCGGGAGATCAATCAGATGGAGAGAGAGATGTGCCAGTATCTCGAGTGGGAGCTCAACGTGGACCCCGGCACCCTGTGCGCGTTCAAAGACATAACCCGCAAGGACTTTGTAGGTGCCAGTCCGTGCCCCACTTATATCCTTCCCACGCCCAATATACCCTCTCCATCGTACTCGCTGTCGGCGTCACCCACCTCTTCCGCGTCCCCACCGTCCCCACCCGGAATCAAGGACTACACGGCAATGTTTGCGTTCACCCCGCCCACCGTGTGGTAGTGGGCATGTACTGTAACTCACACCACCCTGATCGGCCATCTCCATATTCCATTGACGAACTGCAACTTTTCATTTGATGACACATCTAAATTCATCTCCACCTCGTACAGTATACTAGTATCTAAGATCTTTGGTAGCTATACCTTTTGCTAATGTTATAAGTGAGCCACTCGAGGTGTCTAGTATGGGGGGGAGATGAGGCAAATGCAAAGGTGGCGAGGATTGTCTGCAGTCCCCAATGTCCTAGGCAGCAGGCAACACCAAGCAGTGCAATCGCGGATAGAATACTTGAGGCCTCCTGGAATGCACGTAATGTCCGGGACTGTGGCTATCGAGGAGTTGGAATGGTTTAGATGCGGTCAAGGGAGGGAAGTCATACCGGTTCTGCGCGCGGGCTGAGATGGCTTCCATTTTTGCTTTTTTTTTTGTACTTTGGAAGACAACCCTTGATGGTGGAATTGTGACGGACATGGTGCTAGTACCATTCATCAATGTTTAACTGGTGGGATGCAACTGAGACTCACAGTCTTGACCATCTGTGTACTCAATAGATAGAAATCCATGGATTGATGTTAATAAGGGGCAACGGTTACTGTGGGGGGTACCAAAGCAGGAACAAATGTGGCGGTTACCAAGGCTATTAGTCACAATGCACAAAGACGATAGAACTTAGTCTTGGCATCGGGAGATAATCACCGCTGTTGCTAAGGCGAGCGTACGTGGTGTTCATGTTCTTAAAAAAAACACAAAGTGATGGATTAATGAGGTATAGCAAGGCACACCTCCTCTGCAACTAGAACTACACATTGTGACGGTGATGCGATAGGGGTAATGACAGCCTTCTTCTCTTTCCGTAGCCATCGATGAACTTTACAAAACTGTCCCTGGAGGTCACCTCATAAAACCAACACGACTTGATCCTTGGAAGTCGAACTTGCCGGGCTAAGGAAGCGTGCAGGGACATGATGATATTCCACAGACGATCCTGCATGGTTACCGGACACGCAAAGCGCCAAACACCCAGGAGGAGCCGGGCCCTCCAGGTTGAAAAAACAATCGGCACTAGCCCGCATAACTCGCTTCGTGTAGTTACCTCCACGATACCCAGGGCTGATATTGAAGCAGAGCTGATAGAGAGAAAAATTGCAGAAGTCATCGTCGAAGACCCACCCCACACAGCCTAAAAACACCAATAAGCAGTTGATAACTACAGATACTATGCGTTCACCTTTGTCAATTGCCAGGTCATCTGCTGTCACCTTCCAGGCATCTGGAAGACTGTCGTCGGTAGCTTTCGGAGATGGTGGGGGTGTTTCATTGCGGACCGGCGGATGTTTGACGAAAGACCGTTCGATTAATGCTTTGAACGCTTCCAAACGGGCTCCTTCCAGGCGAGTGCCGTCTAGAAGCACACCGAACCTACCGAAGAATTAGCCAGGTACCCAGATAAAATCGGATAAATTTACTCTGTAGCTAGGTGTTCGTTCTTTACTTCGAGGGTGTGATGTCTGTGGAATGACACCAGACTTGTGGTACAATTGACAGTGTTGAGAGTAGCCCGGAAACCTTTTTTCTCGCCGCCGATTATCCATACATTGCGACCAATAGAGGCGGTGGCAGGCTGTAAAGAAAACTCGGAGAACTTTGCACCCAATTGGATCGGAATCCTAGTCTAGAACATGTCAGTAAACACTCAGAAAAGTTGCAACGCAACCTACTCGGAAACCATCCGTCTCTGAAATCAACTCCACTTCAGCTTTCGGAAAGTCAAGTGATCATACCGCGCCAATCATTCCATGGAGTTCACCCCGAACAACCTGTAAAGTATCACTGACGGACACTCCGTACCCTTTCTCCTTCGAAAAACCCAGTGCACTTGCAGGCTTGCTGACCACGAGGTCATCCAAATGGGCTATTACTGATATGCAGCCTTGCTGGGCCTCATCCTTCTTCTTGTCCTGATGCCATACTGTTACCCATACGAAGTCCAGGTCGGCCATGCAATCAATGGCACCTATCATATCACAGTATTCACCGGCCACAAATTTCACAACATCACCTGCCATAATCCCATCAATGGCCGATGCAGGTTGATGTAGTAAATCAGCGGGGAGGCCAGGATGTTCCGTCTGAGTCGAGAACACATGTGGAACCATGCATGTCTCCAGGAAAACGTTAGGCACTACAGTCTTGGCTAGCAGTCAGGAGGTGCATATGGATAATCCAGCTCGACTTACCACTTCCATTGTTTCCAAGACAAGCGTCACGTCACTTTCCACAACAGTGATTACAGCACCAGTAGAACCACGATGGATGCCGGCAAACACCTTGACCATGTCACCATGCCTAAAAACCCGATGAACATCCAGCAGTGACATTTCACATTGAAATTCTGCGAGGGTAGGGTCGCATGGCCGTACGGTGACCGATGACTGGTCCAAGTTGACCGATAGGATGGTGGCCCGTTCGCCCATAAATGAACCTGTTAGAGAGTGGACGAGGTCTCCCTCCTTCCAGAACTGGGCAGCAAACCTCAGATGTGAGCGCTCAATGAGGTTTGGATCTACCCGGGCTTCCGCATGAAGTGCTATACGATCAGGATGCGGTGTTTCGACGGTCTCAATGGATGATTTCGGGAACGAGTGTCGCAGCAGACCACGGTGGTAGCATAGCTCACGGCATTTGAACAAGCCATCTAGTGGAATAACCACAAGACCGGTGTCCTTGGCAGCGGTGGGATCAAAGAGCTTCCTCTCAGTTCTTTTTTAGGCTTTGACTTCGGGAATATCATCTTCATCTACCACATCGTAGGGTCGAGAGCGAGGCACTAGGAGGACGTCGCAAGAGACTTCACCAGCAGACAGAACATATCCTATGTCGTCCTGATAGACTCCTCGCATGATATGGACCCATGAAAAGGGGGGAACACAAGGCAATTCCGCGTGCAGGGTGGCACGGCTTCTTCAGAAAGGAGGTCAATGGCGCGGATTGCAGACTTATGAGATGGGGGGCATGTATTCCGGATGTGAAGGGGACTGAGAGCCTGAACATAGACTTTGTGGGTCATCCTCGGAACATCCCAACATCGCAACTCGCGATTCTCGAATGCAAGGCGGCAAAACTGTGCCGTACTCTCTGAAAGTTGCATGAGAAAGGCAAGTGGGGTCATAACAAACTCACTGGTAGGAAATGTGACAATGTATACTCTGCATCCACTACCCCCTAAAGACTGGACAGCGCTGGGAGGGAGAGCCGAGGCCGCAAGGTGGCGAGACGGGCCTCCCTGACTACTTGATCCCCCCATTTCATAGCGTGCGACGACCTGTGCAAGCTTCTCAGAGTACGATGCGTGCCCGGCTGGCTTCACTTTGGGTACACAACGGCGAACTTCATCTTCGTTTTCGTGCGTCGTCCTCTGCAGCAATGTCAACATATATTGAGGCCGTCTTGCGGCGTTTAGTAGGATTCTGGGAGCGATGGCGAGATGGTCATGTGGCACGAGAAGTGGAATGGATGGGAGGCACGTAGGTACGGGTCGCTGCAAGGGAGAGTCCAACGCTTTTCATTGCTTCTTCCACAAGAAGGATAGGGCGCAGTTTCGAGGACAGCTGGGGAGCGGTATCTGCTGCAAGGATGTTAGCATCATCGTCATCTTCTTGAGGGCGAGATATGTCGAAGACAGCGTTGAAAAGGTCTCTCCACTCCTCCTCCACATACCGATCCCCAAAGCTTTCCATCATTGCAATTAAGCGAGGAAACTCGAATACTCCCACTGTCCAGTCCCACACTAACTTCCACACGGAGGGGTCTCGACGAAGAGACTGTGAATTACCTGGGCAAAGTCATAAGAAAGGGGTGAGACAAAAAATAGGACATAAAAGATACCCTGGGACGAGGGTACGCTAGACTGCGCAGAGCTCGACGAAGGATCCCCAACCAAGGATGAGACTATAATTGATTTGGCATTGAGCGCAATGTATTTGGGGACGAAACCTTACCAGAATTTGAAGGACCATGTTGAGCAAGGATGGCCCTAATTTCCTGGAGACCAGCCACGCCTTTAATAACGATGATTTCGACGAGTTCCACCCACTCATCGGAATTATAGTCCACAGAGCCGGCAAACTCAAGCTCCAGAAGCTGGAAGACACGTGTGAAGGAAATCTCCCCCCGTGCGTACTTGCCTAGAATTTCCAAGGCCGAAGGGACGAACATTGTAGGGGAAGTCTTGAAGGTTGCGGACATGCTTGTAGAGAAGTGGCGTTTGGTGGATCGAGGGTGAAGGCAAGGAATGGGCGACGTTGCTATTCGCAAAAATTGGATAAGACAATGCAGATCGGATATTAATCACGCACGAAGTTCGCCTGCCCTAGGCTGACAGCGGCGTTACGAGTTCCAACATTTCAACTGTACTGAAACGAACAAAATAAGTACCACGTCCAAGGCATGGCTACTATCGTAGTACACTGATAAATAACACAACTACATGGAATACTAATACACTAATATCCTAATGCTACATGCTACTAATACCGCATCGTCCTAACTTCGATCGTGGAGGAGGGAAAAGAAGGCGAGAATGCTATCGGCGGGTACTTATTGTGAAACGAACTCAGCCTGGGTGATGCCAGGTTGTGTGTCACGTGGCCAAACAATGGCGTGCGCGTCGGGTGGCTAATGATCACGTGTGTGCGGTTTGGGGCTTCCCGGACTGAGTTCGATTCACAATAAGAACCCACCAACAAGCATTCCAACACTTTTTTTCCTTCTCTCACTTTCCACCATGTACCGTAGTAGACCGCGAGTAGTAGTACATTGTATTCCTCCCGACTATCTAGGGCTGCCTAGAGTACAAAGCGAATGGAAAGCAATCATTCACGACATCGCACTCTCGGCAGGTCGTGTATCGCTAGTGTGGCCAGTGGACCTATGCACGTTCGAATGCAAGTCTCGATGGTGCGTGTGCTGCAATTCTGAGTATCTGCTATCTCACGTGCTTTGGCATGTCACCCAGTCTGGTAGACGTTACAACTATGGTACGCTGTCTGCATATATGCACCTCCCTATATTGGCCTTGTCTTCTTCCCCAACTCCCCCAAGTTCGCTGCTTGGATCCATTGTTTCTGTTGAGATCTCGACGATGTGTATTTCAGCTGCAGCTGGATCAAATCGAGGATTGGCCAGCATTGTTCGAACATTTCCAAGTCTGGGAATTTGGACAACGCCTGATGCAGGTTTGGTGAGTCTACTGCTCTGCATTTGTCTCCGGCTTACCGTCTGTCATACTTGTTCCATTGCTTTCAGATCCTGGTTGCTTCTGCATCTTGAAGTATCCAAATATTTATTGACGGCCCTGTTGACACAATGCTTAACGGTATTCAGACTAGTCCTTTCGGTAAGTGGTCTATCCTCACCTTCAGTGATTTAAAACGCTCAGGCCCCCAACCCAATTGATCTTCCAGGTTGTATCCACCTCGCCCTGGTCTTCAAGCTTCTCCATTCGGCTTCAGGATTCCCTTACCCCCGAAGTCCTCCAAATCCACTGTGAACAGGCTGGATTCGGATGGTGAGCGCAAGCGTCCTGATAATTTGGGCTCGGAGGTGACGCCGATGGATGGTTCTTTAGCAAAGAACCTAACACCCTTCGGAGTTGTGGATGCACCGGAGAGAGGCATGATTGTTTGCGGGGGTGGGTTTGAAGCTCGCGAAGGAATTCCACCCCTTGTCACGGTGCGTCTGGCAGGCTCTTGCTCACTTTTTTTAGGCTTGGAAAAAAGTGACATTTCTGTCGCCGCTGATATGACTACCCAAGATGTCGGCTGATAGATAATCTCTTCCTGAGAGGTTAAGAGTGGCAGCGGAACTGGGGGTGCGTTGGTCATCATCGTTGTCGTTTGTCTGGCTGAAGGCATTCCTATATGATATAGGATGATCTTCATTTTCATAACTCACAATCTGCCTCCCGGTCGTTCCTCGAAGACAATAGTGACAACAGCCATTCATCAGGTAAACAGACTAATTGTCGCCGCTTTTTGCCGTAGGGTTAATTAATGAGCTATAGTCAAAACTGGAACGATAGATAATAATGACTTGTGGTGGCCGCCCGCTGGCTGATTGTCATGACAAGTAACCTAATTATTATTGGCAGCCAGTCAATTAATGTCGAATCTTTACAATGAACCTCTCCAGTCTCGGGTAAATAAATGGCAAGGACAATGAGTAGTCACGAAATGCTTCAGTCGCCAGTTACTGGGCTAACATAGTAATGATCAAAATACACCTTACAATAAGATACTTTGCTATCGGTCATTACCC
>JBBPLS010000707.1:0-10753 GCA_038089895.1 Boletellus ananas | reverse complement strand
ACTAGCAATAAATCATGTACTGAATCAGGCTCCTTCACACCGTCGTTGATCGTGCGAGGGCAGTCTCCTAGGGCACGTGGACTTAGAGAAATCTGTGTCCTAACCATGTGACAAATTCAAAGACTGCCACCTTTATTTCCCTCACTCTCAATGACAGCTGCAAGGAAACATTTGTAAACAATGTCAGCCACAGTGGCTGGGATGTCACATACTGACAAAAATGTAGACCGAGCTTAGGGTCATCCTTTTTAACTAAATTAAATACTGTATCATTGCTTTGGAGTAGCTGACTTTGTATACAAAGTGTTTGTGTAGACCTGGGCAACTGTATAGTATGGTGTCCTGCAAGTGAATGCATGGCTAAAGAAACATGCTGACTTCAGATGCAACCTGCTACCACTGTGATGCAATCTGTTCTCATAGCTCTACACTCCTGCAACATAACTGCAGCAGAATTCATTATATCTTTGCTCACCAATCACAAATACAAAGATGAGCCTGGCAATGACATAGCTGAACACACAACCAACATTCTCCAGGCCTTTTACAACACCCCTCTGCTTGGGAAAAAGTGTTACAGCCTGGAATAATGCATATTAAGGATGTGTACCATCAGGAAATGCAAGATCTCACATTTTAAGGAAGTGGCTAGCACTTTAGTGCCTCAAAAATGATAACAAAAGCCTTGAAGGTTTTTGTCTTGATGATATGGCACAGGAGATACAGGCCATGGCACCTGCTCTATGGGACCTGTTTGGATTGCCACAGGATGAAGTGTCAATAGAAAAACATATGAGGAGCAGGAGGATAAATGAAGAACCAGTTATAAATGAACTGGATGACAAACCAGATAATGAAGCTTACTGGAATGAGTTGGACCCTTTGGAGCTTGAGGCATTTGTTGAGGATCTTACAAGGGATACAAGTGCCTGGGTATCAATGAAGGACAAGTAGGCAAAGTATTGTATAGCAATAAAAATGATGGTCTGTGTTACAATTCTCTTTTCTTTGCCTTCTCATGCTTCACTTTTCTTTGTTCATTCTTTACCTGATTACATTGCACTTCCTCTGAATGCTTTTTCCATTGAGTCATTATGCCTTATGCATGAGACTTCTATTCTATTCTATCACTTTCTTCCTTTTCCATTGACTCATTCCAGCTTACCTTTTCCTTGCTTCCTTTTCTCATTGACTCATTATTGATGACCCTTTTCTTACAAATATGATACTTGTATAGCTTGGTCTGTGCATACTTCCCCTACCTATATAACCCTGAGTATCTAGGCCCTGTATTCTCTAAGCTAGTCTTACTTGAATCTAGCCTCATTCCCTTGGACCCTTAGATCCACCTAGTGAGCCTTGCTCCTAGGCCAGCACCTTGAACCACCAAACCTGCCTAGTGACTGCTGTCCTAGTGTGGCTTACTTTGAACCTGCTAAGCAACTTGTTGTCCTTGTGGCTTACCTTGTACCATCAAACCTTCCTAGCAACTGTTGTCCTAGTGCAGCTTACCTCAAACCCACTAAGCAACTAGTTGTCCTTGCAGTTTACCTTGAACCATTGAACCATTGACAGGCTTGCAAGTCTACACTCATTGCTATCCATGCCAAGTGTAACAGTCTGCCTTTGAAATCTTTTCTGCCACCATGAAATTGACCTGTACCAGAAAAAGATTGTCATCATTAGTATATTAATGGAGAGCAAGAATCAGAAAGCCAATGCTTTGCAGAGCATTCTTAGCATCTTCCTACAGTTGGTCCACATACTACAGAAGGTCACTGACATCCTTGCATGGCTTGAAATCTCAATATCAACTGACCTCATAAACTTGGCTGTCCAATTGCTCTTGACTAAATCACTGACATCTGTACATCAGCTAGGACAATCTCTACTGGCCTCATATGTATACAATAATTTTGATGTGGACCTAAAGACCAACATACTATTAGCAGAGAAATCAAATGAAAGCCTGAAGCACCTTACCTCTAGGTTATTTTCCCTGCTGATTTACAGCATCCATGTAGATGATCTGAAATACTCTGATGAACTGTGAAGAAAGTCAGTATTAAATCCTAACAACTTGTCATTATAGTAGAGCTGGTGCTGTTATGTGTACATGTAGAACCCAACTGTCAAGTACACACTCAACAAGTGGTGCAAGACTGTTGAAAGCAGAAGTATCTCACTATCCTTTGTGAGGACTTGTGGACAGGTAAAAACTATGCATAGATTATGCAGAACTAACTGGAGAGAGTACTAGTATAAGGCACATATAAATACCTAGGTAGGGCTGTACATGATTTAGGATAAACATGAGATGCCTAGTATGAATATAGGGGAGCTGTATAACCATGAATGAATGTGGAATAGAGGAGTAAGCATCCTGAGACAGGGGAAGTGTAACTGGGACCCAAAAGAGGAGGGTGTAAGTCACATCACAATAAAAGGAGAATGTGGGAAAGTATAGTAGCACAACTGCAATCAACAGTAATGGAGAAACCAAAGGTGACTCATCTGGCTATGGATTAAAGGGAAAGGCCAGGTATGAGTGATTATCAAGCTAGGGGCTGTCTGATCCTGGATTTCAATAATACTGAGAAGAAAAGCTAAGTGTGTAATCAAAAGGAAGATATGAGGAGGAATTCGCCTGCCATTCTATGTTTGTAACAATACTCCTGTTGTTGGTCTGAGGCACTGACTCACACAGGCTTCCCACCAGTGAAGTACTCCTCACTGGGGTTGTCACTGACATCATGGTCCTCTGCTGCTGAGTAGGGACAGAAAGGGTCTGAATGTCCAGGACTGCTGCATTGAGGGCAAAGGTGTTGTGGACAAGCATATTGGGGATGTCTGGGAGCAGAAAGGTGGCAGTAAGGGTAGTGGTAGTGTTGGCAATTGGATCTATAGTGATGAGTGGACCTGCAGGTGAAGCAAAGCGACTGCCCCCTTCAAGATGAGCTAGGCTGAGAGGGGGAGGACAGATTGGTGGAGCTCTCCCACTGATTTGCATCATGTGGTCCACTATTATGTGAATGTGTAGAGCCTAACTGTTGAGTGTACACTCAAGAAGTGGTGCAAGACTATTGGAAGCAGAGAGATCACACTATCCTCACAAGGACTTGTGGACAGGTAGAAACTATGCATATATTGCACAGAACTAACTGGAGAAATTACAAGTACAAGGCATGTATAAATACCTGGGTAGAGCTGTACACAATTTAGAGTAAATGTGAGATGTCCAGTATGAATATGGGGGAGATGTGTAACCATGGACAAATGTGGCACAGAGGAGTAAGTGTCCATAGACAGGGGAAGTGTAACTGTGGACAAAAGAAGAAGGTGTAAGTCACATCATGCAAGAACAGGAACATGGGAATTAAAAGTGGCATGACTGTGATCAGTAGTAACATAGGAACCAAAGGTGACTCATCCAGCTACAGATTAAAAGGGAAGGCCAGGTATGAGTGATCATCCAGCTAAGGGCTGTCTGATCCAGGAACTTGGTAAAACTGAGAAGAAAAGTTAAGTGCATAATCAAAAGGAAGATAGGAAGGTGAATCTGCCTACTGTCCTTTGTTTGTAACAGTACTCCCATTGTTGATTTGAGGCACTGACTCAGATAGCCTTCCAACTGGAGTAGAACTCCTTACTGGGGTCATCACTAGCATCATGATCTGTTATTGATGATGTTGGGCAGAAAGGGTCAGAGTGTCCAGAGTTTCTGCATTGAGGGCAAAGGTATTGTGGACAAGTGTATTGGGGATACCCAGGAGTGGAAAGGTGGCAGTAAGGGCAGTGGTAGTGTTGACAATTGGATCTAAGGTGATGAGTGGACCTGCAGGTGAAGCAAAGCAACTGCCCCCTTCAAGATGCGTTAGACTTAGAGGGGGAGGACTGATCAGGAGGGCTCTCTTGCTGATTCGCATCATGTGATCCACAAGGGGTTGGGCTTGATTCTTCAGTACATTGTTCAGTGCAGCCAGGACTAGAGCAAACCAGCTTTGAAGAGAGTTGAGTTCTTCTGGTGTAAACTCTGACACAAGTGGGTCACAGTGGTGGGATGGGAATAGGGGTACATGTGGAGTCAGGTGTGCAAGAGTCTGGTCAGAGAGTGTCTGGATGAACTGGGACAAAGTTATGCAGTGGGGTAGATATCTGCAGGCTGGTTGATTGTGTCGAATGTCCTGAGGAAAGCTCTCCACTCCTAGTGGCTCCACCTACATGAACCCAGTATTTGGAGGGTCTAGGAGAATTGGGGAATAAATATAACTGTTGTTTGTTGTTAGTGAGGAGGGAGAGGCAGAGTCTAAGGTGTGGTAAGACCAGTTCTCTGGGGAGATCACAAATTGCCCTTGGAAGTCCTACCAATAGGGTGAGGTCCCCAATCATTTCCCTGGCTGATACAATGGAGGAGCAGGTGACTTTGGCATTTATTTCAACTAGTATTTCTTCCACATGGGTAAGATAGGGGAGGAGTGCAACAAGTGATCTCTGAGTGATAAAATAGAATCCTGATAGGCAGATGATCAGTAGGAGGTAAGGGGATTCTTGAAAGAAGGGGACATCTTCTAGTGCAAAAACAATAGTAGGATCTCTGAGAAGGTCAAACAGAAAATTGACCAGCTGAGAGTGAGTGAGATGATTGAGGCACAGAGGTGGATTATCTCCCACAGCCAAAGGATGAGAGAGGAGTTGCATAGGTAAGACAGTATTATGTAGGTGTCTGCTGATTGGCTGATAAGTAGGTAAATCAGAAAGAAGAACATCTAAATAGTGTCAAAAAGGATGGGAATTAAAAGGGGAAAGTGGGGCAGAGGGATCACCAGGTGTTTCCTTGAGTAGCTCTCCACCCCATGTCATTTTCCTTTGCTGAGTCAGGGAATTTGATTGAGAAGCACCATGCTTGCATGTGGTTGATGATCAAGCAAAGGGGTAGCAGGTTGATCCTGAGCAGAGAGGTCCCAATTCTAGGAAGGGAGTTGATAGATGACAGCAGTGGGAGTGAGAGCATAGCAGGTGTTGGTGCATCAAGAGATGAGGTGGCAATGAGTGTCCCACAAGCGAAGAAGAACTGCTAGAAAAGGGATAAAGATGCAGACAAAGAAAATAAGAAGGAAGGCAACAAGAGAAGGGGAGAGGGAAATCGTGGTGCTATTTATCCTAGGGGTCAAGATGTACTATGCCTTCTTTCTTCTTTGGCTGACTGAGGGGAAATCCTTTGGTCACATGGCCTTATATGCTAGAAGGAGTTTGTGGAAATCTGTCAGATCGCATTCCAGTTCCCGGGTGTTTTCAGCGGATGAGTAATCCTTCTATCAGATCAGGTATTGACTTTGTGCTGTGGTACCTTGATGAGTGAGAATTTGATCTACCTCATACTGGTCTTCTCCATTGATATGCTTGGATGGCAGGTTGATGTAATTGGGTCCATGTTTCACAGTTTCCTTATAGGGATGTAATAGATTTGCATGGAACACTGGGTGTATTCACCAAGTGGGAGGAAGTTTGAGTTTGAAGACAACTGGGGATATGACCTGGGTGATCTCAAAGGGGCCTTCTCATCATGGGGTGAGTTTCTTTGAGGCATAGTGTAGTTTGAGGTTTCAATTGTCTAGCCATACCTTATCATCCACTTTTCATGGTTTGTAAGACAATCAGACTCTTTCTGTCATAGCCTGTTGCACCATCTGATGGGCCTGCTGTGCTTTCTCTCAGGCTTTATTGAGAATAGTCAGCCATTGCTCCAGGGCTGGTAAGAATATTTGTCCAATGGTCAGATATGCTCTTGGTTTGTAACCCATCATTAGTGAGAAAGAGGTCTGCTTGGTCATGGAGTGTACTGCTGAGTTGTGTATGAATTCTGCCATGGGATGGAGGTCGGACCATGTGTGGGGTTCACCTTGGCAGAAGATATGGAGATATGTTTCCAGTTTCTGGTTGATGCATTCTGTTTCTCCATTGGTTTGTGGGTGATAGGTGGTGGAGAGGGCAAGATTGAATTGAAGGAGGCAGGATAACTCTCTAGTGAATGCTGAAGCAAATTGAGGGCCCTGATCAGAGATACATTTGTTGTGCAAGTTGAAGTGGGGGAACATATGTTTGAAAAAGAGTACTGCTACTCCTGCTGTATCAATGGAAGAGTGACATGGGAGGAAAATTACCCCCTTTGTAAGGCCATGGTTGACCATGACCAGAATGGAATCAAATCCAGAGGACAGGGGCAATGTCATAATAAGATCAATGGAGAGCTACTGAAAGGGGCAAGTGGCAGCTGAAGGAATAGGGGCTAGTGGTAGCATGGATGGGTGTGTGAGCACCTTGTTGGCCTGGCAGACAGAACAACCAGCCACAAAGCATTGAAGGAACATAAAAAGGCCAGGCCACCAGTAATTGCACTGGACAAGGTGAAGCAAACGAAAGAAGCCTCCATGGCCCCTAGTGGGGGATTTGTGGAGTGCATGGACAAGAAAGGCATGAGCCAGTTCCAGGACATAGAGTCAGCCACAGAAGTAGAGCAACCTGTCAGCAAACCACCAATCCTGCCAAGAGGCCCTAGGAAGAAGGGAATGGCCCTGTTCCAAGGCTGCCAGGGTGTCCACAACCAGAGGGTCAGAGAGAGTGGAAGATGTGATTTTGTCAGCAAGAGCAACATCCAGAGCACAGACAAAATGGGCAGTAGGGAGTAAAGTGACATCCTAATTATCATCCTGGATATCCACATTTAGAAGATGAGATAAAGTATCCATGGGACCCATAGTGGCACCTGGGGTATGTTGGAATATGAGGTCAAAGTCCTAAAGGAAGAGCATCCAGCAGGCCTAACAACAAGATAATTTATGGGGCTGTTTGAAGTAGGCCAGGTTCTTGTGATTGGTAATGATGGTGACCTTATGAGGGGTGCCTGTGAGGTAGTGGCACCATTCCTCCAAAGCATGGATGACTGCTAACAGTTCCCAATCATAGATATCATAGTTGTGCTCCTCTGGGGTGAATGTCTTTGAGAAATAGGAACAGGGATGGAGATCACCATTAGCATCCTTTTGCATGAGAACTGCACTGGAAGCCACAAGGGAGGCATTAGTCATGACCCAGAAAGGTTCTACTGGGTTAGGTAATGGAGTACTGGTTGTCATGTGAAGATGTCCTGTATGGTAGTGAAAGTATGTTGGCAGTTTGATGACCAATTCCATTGGACATTTTTCTTGGTAAGATCGTGCAGGGGATAGCAGAGAGTAGAGAAGTTAGGGATAAATTTCCAATAGAAGTTGTAGAAGCCTATGAAGGATTGCATGGCTTTTACTGACTTTGGGGGGGACCAATTGCAAATGGTAGAGAGCTTAGCAGGGTCCAGCACAATCTGTCCTGGGTGAATGATCATCCCTAGATATCCCACCTCAGCCATATTGAAGAAACACTTTGACAATTTTAGCAAGAGGTGATTCTTGCATATGTGTTGGAGAACATGTTGGGTATGACAATGATAGTTATCTTGGTTGTTGGAGTGGATGATCAGGTTGTCCATATAAATGATAAGCCATCCTTCAGCAACCATATCTTGGAAAATATCATCTATCAAGGCTTGAAAGGTAGGGAGAGAATTGCACATGCTGAAGAACATAACTAGGGGCTCAAAGAGACCAAAAGGGGTGATGAAAGCAGCCTTCCATGTGTCCAATGGTTTAATATGGACATTGTTGTAACTCCAGCAGATATCCATCTTAAAATGGTAGATCCATGAAGTTTGTCCATTAGCTCTGAAATCAATGGAAGAGGGTTAGTGTTTTTGACCATATGTTCATTGAGATATCTGTAGTCCTGACAGAGTTGTAGGCCACTGTCCTTTTTATGTACAAAGAAGAAGGGCGAAGCCTGGGGGGATTTGGAGGGTTTGATCTTCTCTGACTTTAGATATTTATCAACAAATACCTTACACACTTCCATTTCCTTGGGGTTTAACAGATATATCTTAGTGACTTAGGGCACAAATAAAGGGGTAAGGTCAATTGCATGGTCATATGGCCTGTGTAGGGGGAGTTTGCTGGGTGTTGGCTTGCTAAATACATTCTGGAAGGTTTGGTATTCTTTTGGCAAGGGCCATTCCTCCCCTTGATTTTGTTGGGCCAATTTGGTAGAAATGGTGAGTTTTCCAATTTGGTGAAGGAGGGCTGTGCGAAAAATTTCTTCATTCTGAATTTCCAGGTCTAGGTCAAGGTAATGTAGAAGATATCTCTGGGAGATATGATCTTGTCTGGGTGATGTTATAGGATTATTGGGAAGTGTTAATATTCTGGTTGCCCAGTCTATTTGGGGATTTCTTTCTCATAACCAATTGATGCTGAGAATTACACCTTCATGTCCACAATCAATGATAAAAAATTGTTGATCTTCAGAAAGTTCTCTGATCATCAGGGTCAAAGTGATGTAATGACAGATCATTCCATTTTGATTGTCAGTCTTATCCACATTATGTGCCTAGATCAGGGTATGCAGGTGGACCAATGTCCAATGGTTGGCTTGTGCAAGATGTTTGTTAACAAAACATCCTGTAGCTCCAATGTCAATGAGAGTGGTGATTGCAATGATTCAGGTGGCTCCTGGTTCATATAGGTGAATGGGGAGTTTAATTGCTCTAGAGTTGGTACCTGATACAAATACAGGAGCAATGGTATGAGGAGGAGAAGATATTGCTACTTTCCTCCTTTTTAACAACCTGAGTCAAGGTTGGTGTGAACCACATGGACCTGTTCTGCAGGTTTCAGGGTGCAGAGCTTTAGAATGTAGAGTAGTTCTTCTCTTGGCAGGTCTGTATTCTGAATGAACTCTCTGAGGACATCTGTTGGAGTAGCTTCAACTGTATTGACTCATTGTTTCTGAGGGAAGTGACAAGGTTTAGATTCCCCTCTGTGATTGGTGGATCAACATTCCACTTGGTGACATACAAAGCACTTGTTGTTTTTCATGTGCTCTGCACATTCTACCAGAGTGAGATGGATTGCATTGATATCCATTGTGTTTGGATCTCTAGTGGTATGAGAGGATCTCCCATAGGAGAGAGGAAGGAATTGTTTGGGGTCTTGAATCCTTCTAAGTCATAGTAAATTCTCATTGAATCATTGTGTAGTGGTTAATCATTTGTCCCAATGCTCAGGTTGGGGGTTCAATATAGTCATCATGTCAGCTAGCTTTGAATCAACTCCTCTCCATAAGATGTCAATCAAGATTTCATTGTGGGCCTTAGTAAGGCTACTCTTGCCTACTTTCAATTGGAAAGTAGTGGTGTAGGCATTGAAGTTTCCTTGTTTTAAATGCATAGGCAGCCTACTCTTGGTCAGTTCTGGGAAGTCAAGCTGTTTCATTTCATATAGGTCATTGCAAGCCCTTTCCTTTTCCCCAACAGGGACAAAGGTGTTGTTAAAGTCGTCACAGAATAATGCCCAAGTAGAGATCAGTGCTTTGGAGTACTAGCTTTCCACAAATACTCCCTCTCATCCTTTATTCATTGTAAGAATTCAAGAGGTGTCATTGTCATAAATGTGATCATTCATGGTGAAGTATGCCTCCATGGAGGTGAGCCACTGCAAGGCATCTGAGGCTTCCCCTGAGAAGTCAATGGGGAGGCCAGTGTGTCATTTGGCTCTATGAGGTTCATGTTCCTCTGGGGGATCAGGTTGAGCAGATGAGGGAGGCATGGGGACATTGGGGTCTGGGATGATGTTAATCTGAGGTGGGGATTTGATTGCCTGTACCAGGATGGTTGGGTCTGTGAAAACATCTGGATATTCTGGATCTCCTTGAGTTAAGAGTGGGGGGGGGGCAAGTTGTCTGGGTGATGCTTGGATATTTTCTGGAGTGACAGAGGGTTGTCTCCTTCTTTGTCCAAATAGGGGGTTTGGTGGTGGGCAACCAGAGACTCATCAAGAGGTAGGTGGAGGAGAAGGGGATCATTGATGTTCTATCTCAGAGTGGTAGTGCTCCTTGTCATGAGGGATATAGTCCTTGTCATTTGAATTGGGGACTTGGTAGGCCATGTTTGAAGGGTTCTTGCCCTACTGTTGGATAGTAGGGGCAGAGGGACAAGTTAGTTCTTTTGTTATGCGAATGCATAGAACCTAACTGTCAAGTGCACACTCAAGAAGTGGTGCAAGACTATTGGAAGTGGAGAGATCACACTATCCTCATGAGGACTTGTGGACAGGTAGAAACTATGTGTATATTGCACAGAACTAACTGGAGAAATTACAAGTACAAGGTGTGTATAAATACCTAGGTAGAGAGCTATACATGATTTAGGATAAATGTAAGATTGTCAAGTTCGGATCTACTCTGCTCTGCTCTGATCAGTCAGAGTTGTGTGGGAGAGCAAGGGAACAAGAGTGGGTTGGAGGCGAAGAGATGAGAGGGGGCAAGGATGTTGGCTTCAGTGATGCTGAGGGCATGCTGTGCCCTTATGTGTTCGAGTCCTCTTATTTAGAATGGGAAGGGATGGAGGACAGAGGGATGAGGTGGCAAGATGCCAGATTGTCAGAGGGACAAGGAGAATGGAAGTTGGAGTCAGAATCTGACAGAGGGAACTGAGGAGTGAGAGGGAATAGAGTCTAAGTTGATATTCGAGCTGAGGGATAAGCTCTCAGTGGATCATACATTAAATATGGATTACAGGGGCTGTGTATGACAAAGGGAGAGACAAATGGAGAAGGGGAGGTATTATAGTTACATGGACTGTGTTACACAATGACAGGAGATGGACAGATAC
>JBBPLS010000706.1:0-10761 GCA_038089895.1 Boletellus ananas | reverse complement strand
AGTGTTAATGCCAGGGGGGTTAGTCCAGCACTATGGAGACGAAAACTCCATTGGGATGCTTTGCCCTTAGGTCTTATGTTATGCCCTTAGGTCTTACTGCAACACAAGATTGCACATGCCCAACAAGAAACTGGAGGGACGTCACGATACGGGAGAGAATGTTTATTAACGAATGACGAATCTACAAAACAGTGGGTAGAACCCGAGTTGACTAAAGTGGAGACAGAAGGAATGTCATATAGCAGAATAGAAACGGAAGGCATGAGGGCGTTGGGATTGAAAAGAGTGGACGCGTTGAGTCAGACCTCCATGATTGTACACTCGGAGTCAATGTAGTCCCCAGGGTGTACAGAGTTCTGGGGGCTGCTGACTATTTTTTTGGCTCTGCAGCAGAAGCAGAGGCGGCCGGAGTGACCGTCGCTGCGCGTGCCTTTGCCTTGGAGGCCTTGCTAGTCAACTTTGGACAATCTTTTGCAGTATGTCCAGGGAGTCCACAGAACATGCAGAGGCCATTCTTGAAGCGTCGCTGATGCTCTTCCTTAGTCAGCTTGCCATCCTTGCCCAAGTGTGAGGGCATGTTAGATGAAGCGGGCTTGCTGGGGGCGGGTTTGGAGGGCAACGAAGTAGTCGCCTTGGGTGCGGAGGAGGTACCGGAGGATTTGTTGGTGGAGGTGGACGACGCCAGGATGGACTTGGGGGTGGCACCAGAGTTGGAGGGTGCAGGCTTGTTTTGATGGGCGATCTCCGATTTCCGTTCCCAGTACCTCGTGTTGATGGTTTATGTGAGGGTCCAGAGTTGGTTGAGCATGGCAGGTTTGCTGATGTGGGAGATCTTGTCCTTGATGTGGTCCGGAAGGCCACTGTAAAAGATGTGACGGAGGGCGCCCGGCCCATAATTGTCAACCTGTCCTGCCAACCGATTGAACTCAATGACATATTTGTTGATCCATTGACCATCCTTCATTGTCAAGTGGTTGAGCTGATGCTCTGCATCTCTGACCGGATCGTGTGGACCGAAATTCGCCTTTAGTTCTTCGACAAATGTTTCATAGTCATCCATCCACAGAGGACGGCAACAGTAAGTAGTGGAGTTAAGGAGGTCTGGTTCGAACCATTCTAAGGCCATCCCCTTGAGGTAGGACTACGCAAAGACAACTTTCACGCGGTCCAAGCGGAATGCTTTTGGGCAGTCCTGGAAATTGAGCTCGCACTGCACCAAAAAGGTGCGGAGTTTGTGAGGGTCTGTTCTGTTGAATGTGTTGGGCTCGTGGACCTTGGTCCAAGAGGAGGAGGTGTCACACTCAGAGTTCGCTTTTGTGAGCACATGGATTGCCTGAGTTAGAGCGAGCATGTTGTCGGGGGGTGGAGATGGGGATTGGGTAGATGGGATAGGAATGTTGTGGGGAGATGGCTGATGAAGTACGCCATCCCAGCTTCCATTGCCCAGATTGTTGGGGTTGTCGCCAGGGTCGCCGCTCAGAGCAGGCGCAGCCTCTATGGCTGGATCATCCAGAGCAAGGTCTTCGTCCCTGTGAGACGCGCTGCTAGGTGGCTGCACGTGGCCAGGACGGGAGGGAGTGGGAGTCATTCTTCCACTTAAGGGCAGAGGAGAGCTATGTCACGCCGGAAAGGAGAGGAAGCTCCCCAATCCGGGTGGTGGCGGAGGAGTGTCAGGTCGAGGGTTGGTGTGGGCTTGCGCACGTGTCTGGATAATGCGGGTAGTCATGTTGTAGGTACGGGCGAACGCACAGGCATGAGTTCGAATATACTGTCAAGTCCGGTCCTTCTCTGCTCTACTCCGGTCGGTCGGAGATGCGGGAGACAAGGGAATGGGACAGCAGGGATGGAGTTGGGTCGGAGTGGTGAGGACTTTGGCTTCAGCGATGTGGTGAGCATGCTGTGCCTCTGTATGTTCGTGTCCTCATATTTCAGAGAACGGGATAGTGTTACGTTTGGCGCGGGTAGCGTCGAACATAGACTCAAGGCCTAGTTGGTGGGTTCAGTGGGTACTGGGTAAACCGCAAGGACAATGGTCGCTTAGCGGGTCAAGGTAAGGCCACGCTAGGACGACTGTCGCTAGGTGGATTCTGTGGTTCAAGGGGCCGGCCAAGGAGCAAGGCTCGCTTGGTGGATCGAAGGGTCCGAGGTAGTGAGGCTAGATTGAGTAAGACTAGCTTAGGGAATACAGGCCTAAGTGCTCGGGTTTATATACGTAGACAAAGTGCGCACAGACCAAGCGGTGCGGATAAGCTATCAGAGATAAGGAGTCATGGATGATGAGTCAATGAGAAAAGGATGACGAAACATGGGTAATCAGGCAGAGTCAATGAGAAAAGAAGCAAGGTATGACGAAGGTGAAATGAGTCAGTGAGAAAAGAAGAAGGTTATGGAATGGAAGAGAAGTCTCGTGTGTAAGACATGATGACTTAAGGGAATCGGCGTCCATGCAATGTGCGATGAGATCAGGTGATAAGGAAAAAGTAAACGTGTGTTCGAAGAGGAAAGCGAATCGTAACAGATAGAGAGTTTTGGAGACGGGATCCAACATGGAGCAGAGGAGAAGTGACTTAGATGATATTCAAACTAAGATATTACAGCGGAGAGACAAGACTTTATATATGGAGGACGGAAGCAAATTACTAATGGAGAAGTAAGTGATCAGTAAGCATAAACCCTTGGAGTTATACTCTGGAGACACGAAGGCCCGAGCTGTGCTTCACGTAGCGAGTACAGCGACGGGAGAGTTCTATGTGCGATGTCAAAGTAGAATGGAGCAAACACGAAAGAAGAAAACAGAGACAAGAGGAATGGAAAGACAAGTCCGGAAGTGGAGTTCGATGGAGTTGGTCCGGAGCACCGGAGTTGAACTTAGGGATATGACACGTGTTCACGGACCCTTCTACTCTGGCACCACCTATTGAACTCCCACAAATCCATGTCATCCCAGACCCTGACATTCCAATGCCTCCCACAACCCCTCAAAATGATCCTGCTGAGGAACATAAAGCGGAACAATGTGCAGGTCTCCCTGCTGATTTCTCTAGAGAAGCATCAGATGCATCCAGATGGCTTGCCTCAATGGAAGCATACTTTACCATGAATAGTCATATTTATGATGACAACATTTCAAGGATCCTCACCACTCTGAACAAAATGAATAAAGGAAGAGGAGGAGTATTCACAGAAAGCTAGTACCTGAAGGCCCCAATCTCAACTTGGGCATTATTTACCAGCGACTTTAACAACACTTTCGTCCCTGTTGGAGAGAAAGAAAGAGCTTGCAACGATCTATATGAAATGAAGCAATCTGACTTCCTGGAACTGACCAAGAGTCGATTGCCCTCCCACCTAAAGAGAGGAAATTTTGACGCCTACGCCGCTACCTTTTGATTGATAGTAGGGAAAAGTGGCCTGATCACAGCCCACAATGAAATCTCAATCGACATCCTATGGAGAGGAGTCGATTCAAAATTAGCCGACATGATGACTACACTAGACCCTCAACCAACAAATTGGGAAAAGTGGCTAAGTGCAGCACAGAGGTTCAATGAAAACCTACTTCAGTTGAGAAGAATTCGGGACCCAAAGAGATTCCTCCCCTTTACCTATGGAGGATCCTTGCAACCCTCATGGGATCCCAACGCTATGGACATTGATGCCATTCAACTCTTGCCCATCGAGCAAGCAGAGCATATGAAGAACAACAAATGCTTCGTTTGCCATAGAATCGGATGCAGATTGACAAATCATAAAGGAGATTCCAAAACTTGCCAACTCCCTCAGAAACAACGAATAAACTCAGTCAAAACTAATCAAGCTGACACTCTAGGAGAATTCATCCAAAATATAGATCTTCCTAGGGATGAACTACTTCGTATTCTAAAGCTGTGTGCCCCGGAACCAACAGAACAAGTCCATATGGTACAAACCAATGATAGTCAGGGTTTTTAAGAAGGAGGGAAGTAGCAATGTCTTCTCCTCCCCATACAGTTGCTCCTGTATTCGTATCAGGTATCCACTCTAGAGCAATCAAACTCCCCATTCACCTGAACAACCCAGAAGCCACTCAAACTGTTGCAACCACTGCCCTAGTAGACAGCAGGGCTACAGGATGTTTTGTTAATAAACATCTCGCCCAAGCAAATTCTTGGCGAATGATCTATCTAAACACCCCTATCCAGGCCCATAATGTAGATGGCACAGAAAATCGAAACGGCATGATCCACCATTACATGGTATTGACCATAACCATTGGCAATCTTATGGAAGATCAACGATTCTTGGTTATTGACAGTGGAAACAAGGGGGTCATCTTGGGAATTAATTGGTTACAAGAAATAAACCCAAATATAGACTAGGCCACCGGAAAAATCACCATTCCAGATCGACCCAAGATCAGGCCTCGGGACCCTATTGCTCAAAGATATTTACTGCGATATCTGGACCTAGACCCAGAGCTTCATAATGAGGCAATATACCAGCAAGCGCTGTTGCATAGAATCAGGAAGCTCATCATTTCTACTGAACTGGCCCAACTAATGAAAGGAGAAGAGCGACCCCTCCTAATGGAATACCAAGCTTATGCCAACATGTTCGGTGAGCCAAAACCTGGCAAACTCCCTCCACATCAACCATATGACCATGCCATCAACCTCGCCCCTTCCTTCATTCCAAAAGTGGCCAAGGTCTACCTGCTGAATCCGAAGGAAATGCAGGCTTGCAAAGAATTTGTTGATGAACATTTAAAAAGTGGCAAGATCAAACCTTCCAAATCCCCTCAGGCTTCTCCATTCTTTTTCGTCCAGAAGAAAGATAGGGGACTTTGGCCTTGTCAAGATTATCGTTACCTCAATGAACATACCATTAAGAACGCATATCCACTCCCTCTCATTTCAGAGTTGATGGATAAATTGCAGGGATCGACAATCTTTATCAAGATGGACATCCATTGGGGATACAACAACATTTGAATTAAACCTGAGGACACCTGGAAGGCGGCATTCATCATCTCATTCGGTCTCTTTGAACCCCTTGTCATGTTTTTTGGCATGTGCAACTCCCCCCCCACTTTTCAAGCGCTTATGGACGATCTCTTTCGTGATATGGTAACAGAAGGGTGGCTCATCATCTACATAGATGACCTGATCATCCACTTGGACAATCTGGAGGAGCATCATCGGCGGACCCGACAGGTCCTCCAGCGTATGCAAGAACACAATCTCTTTCTGAAACTATCCAAATGCTTCTTCAATGTCTCCGAGGTGGAATATTTGGGGATGATCATACGCCCTGGCGAGATCACATTGGACCCAGCTAAACTCTCTGCCATACACAACTGGGAACCTCCTAAGTCGGTAAAAGCCGTTCGCTCGTTCATTGGGTTCTGCAATTTCTACTGCAAATTCATTCCCAATTTCTCCACCATCAGTCGACCCCTCTATGACCTCACTAAGAAGTCCATTTCTTGGGAGTGGTCCCCAGCCTGCCAGTAGGCCTTCATGGCCCTTCGGGATGCGTTCACTCGACAACCAATCCTTTGTCTCCCGAACCCGGCTAACCCCTTTTGGGTTATGACCAACATGTCCCTGGTGGCCTCTAGAGCAGTCCTCATGCAGAAAGATGCGAACGGAGACCTTCACCCCTGTTCCTATTTCTCAAAAACCTTCACCCCGGAAGAGCGGAACTGCAATATCTACGATCAAGAACTGCTCACCGTCATCTGAGCTCTGGAGGAGTGGTGACATTACTTGACAGGAACAGCTCACTGGATCACTGTCCTGACTGATCATAAGAATCTCTCCTATTTCAAGCAGCCACACAAGCTTTCTCGCTGTCAGGCACGGTGGATGTTATTCCTTCAGGACTTTGACCTCACTTTTCTCCACACCCCAGGTACTGCCATGGGCCTGGCTGATGCACTGTCTCATCTGCCAGATGTGGATGCTTGCGACGACAACCAGGATGTTACTTTGCTATCCTCTGACCACTTTGTTCAGGCACTCAACGCTGCACTTGCTCAAAAGATCATCTCTTCCACTTCTTCCAACCCATTAGTTGTGGACACCTTGGCGGCTCTGGACCAAGGCTGCTCGTTGTAGCCCCAGGCTGCTCGCCAGGATTGGTGTTTTGCTGATGGCTTGTTGTACTTCTGTGATCGACTTTACGTCTCCGAGCTGGCCCACCTCTCCTTGATATGCACGATCCATGAGTCTCTGGTGGGGGCCCATGGGGGTTTCTTTAGCCTGCTTCACCTTGTTCAATGCAATTATTGGTGGCCGGGCCTCTCCACCTTCCTTCATCATTTTGTCACTGGCTGCACTGTTTGCCAGGCCAACAAGGTGCTCACCCACCCGACTATTCTGCCGCTGGCCCCTATCCCATCTGCAGCAACTCGCCCCTTCCAGCAATTGTCGGTTGATCTTATCACCATGCTGCCCACTTCGGCTGGCTTTGACTCTGTCTTGGTCATGGTCAACCATGGCCTTATGAAGGGGGTAATTTTCCTTCCCTGCCACTCATCCATTGATGCTGCTGGGGTAGCTGTGCTCTTTTTCAAGCACATTTTCCCATGCTTTGGCCTGCATGACAAATGTATCTCTGATAGGAGACCCCAATTCACTTCGGCCCTTGCTAGAGAACTCTCCCGCCTTCTACAATATGACCTGGCCCTGTCCACTGCTTACCACCCCCAAATGGATGGTGAAACAGAGTGGGTTAACCAAGAGCTGGAAACGTACCTCCAAATCTTTTGCCAAGGACAACCCCACACTTGGTCTGATCTACTCCCTATGGCAGAATTTGCTCACAACTCCACAGTTCACTCTGTGACCAAGCAGTCCCCTTTCTCACTAATGATGGGTTATGAACCTAGAGCATACCCAGCCTTCGGACAGACCTTTCTGCCAGCCCTAGAGCAACGGTTTACCATCCTCAACACAGCCTGAAAAGAAGCACAGCAGGCCCATCAGGTGGTGCGACAGGCTATGTTGGAAAGAGTCCAATCATCTTACAAACCGTGGAAAGTGGGCGATAGGGTATGGCTGGACAACCGCAACCTCAAGCTATGCTATGCCTCTTGGAAACTTTCCTCACAAAGAGAAGGTCCCTTCGAAATCATACAAGTCCTATCCCCGGTCACATTCAAACTAAAACTTCCCCCAATGTGGCATATACATCCGGTGTTCCATGCCAATTTGTTATACCCCTATAAGGAAATGGTCAAACACAGGCCCAATTATATTAACCCCCTGCCAGAACACATCGACGGAGAAGACCAATATGAGGTAGATCAAATTCTTGCTCATCAAGGTACTACAGCACGAAGGCAGTACCTGATCCGATGGAAGGGTTATTCATCCACAGAAAATACCTGGGAACCAGAATGCAATTTAACCGATTCCCATGAACTCCTTCTGGCATATAAGGCTGCTCGACCAAAGGACTTCCCTCCAACCAGTCGAAGAAGAAAGGAAACATAGTACACCCCCACTTCTCTTTAAATACCGACATGTTTCAGGTTTCCCCCCTCATTGTCTCTTTTCTCCTCATTTTGCTCATCTTCTTTTTCCTCCCCTTCTTCTTGGTACTTATTTGCCTGTGGGATGCTCATCGCCACCTCATTTCCCGATGAGTGAATACCTGCTATGCCCTCACCCCCGCTGCTGTCCTCTACCAACATTGCTCCCCAAACTGGGAGCAACCCGTCCAGGACCAACCCCCTGTCCCGACCCTTATCATTGACCATGCACAGGTGTGGTGCTTTTCAGTCGAGTTCCCAGACACAGCCAACGAAAATGACAGAGGGTGGGGATCTGCTCTGGGAAACACCTGGTGACTGCCCACATTCACTTCCCACCATTCCTACCCACCCCTTTTGGTGTTATTTAGATTCTATTCTTTCCAATCTACCACATTACCAGCCGATCAGCAAACACTTATGTGATGCTGTCCTTCCTATGCAACCCCTGTCTCGTCCTTTGGGTGTGGGAGACAATCCACCACTTCGCCTTAATCATCTCACTCGCCCTCAGCTGGTTAATTTTCTGTTTGACCTTCTCCAGGATCCTGCTATTGTTTTTGCACTAGAAGACATCTCCTTTTTCCAAGAATCATTTTATTTGCTGATAGTAATCTGACTTTCTGGTTTCTATTTTATTACTCAACGCTCACTTGTCGCACTCCTCCCTCGCCTTTCTTACGAGAACGATACTTGAGTGGAAGTCAATGCCGAAGTCACCTGCTCCTCAATTGCCTCGGCATGGGAAACCATCAGGGACCTCACACTACTTGTGGGACTTCCACAGGTGATTCGCGACCTCCCCCAGAAGTTGGTACTTCCACATCTGTGACTCTGACTCTCCCTCCTCACTGAGGATATGCTTTTACCTCTTTCCCAACTCACCAACCTCCTCAGACCGATGGGTTCACATGGGTGGAACCACCAGGAATGGAGAACTTTCCCCAGGACATACGATGCAGCCAACCATCCTGCGGATACCTACCCCGACACATAACTTTGTCCCAATTCATCCAAACACTCCCAGGATGAACCCCACCACCCCCGACTCAAACTACCTCCCACTTCCTGTTCCACCTCCATGACCCACCCACGTCAGAGTTTACACCCGACGAACTCGTCACTCTCCAGGGATGGTTCACCATGGCCTTACTAGCCATGAATGAAGCACTGCAGGGCCAAGCACAGTTGTTGGTGGACTACATGATGAGGATGAGCAGGACAGCTCCTCCAGTCAATCCTCCCCCTCTAAGTCTAGGGCATCTCGAAGGGGGCAGTCGCTTTGCTTCACCTGTGGGGCCACTACTCACTTTAGATCCGACTGTCGACATTACCACTGCCCTTACTGCCACATTTCCACTCCTGGACATCCCCAATATACTTGTCCACAATGCCTTTGTCCTCAGTGTGGACTCACAGGACACTCCGACCCTTTTTGCTCAACACCACCAACACCTAGCCCCATTACCGGTCGTAATGCCAGTGAGGAGTTCCACTCCGGTGGGGAGGATGCTATCTGAGTTGGTGCCTCCAATCTATACTGGGGGTATTGTTACAAACATGGACTATCAGCCTGACAAGTCCCTATTTCTTCCATTCAACTATGCACTTAATTTCTCTTCACAGTTTTATTGTGTTCCTGGATTGGATAGTCCCTGGCTAGATGATTGCTCATACCTGGCTTTCTATTCTACTCCGCAGCCGGATGAGTCACCCCTTGGTCTTTCCATTATTACTGATTGCAGTCATGCCACTTAACTTTCCCACATTCTGTTCACAGCACAATGTGGCTTACACCTTCTGCTTTTGGGTTACTGGTACACCTCCTTACCAATTGGATGCTTACTCCTCCGTGCCACATTCATTTGTGGTTACACGTCTCCCCATATTCACACTAGACATCTCACATTAACCCTGAACTGTGTACAGCTCTGTCTAGGTATTTATACGTGCCATATACTAGTACTTTCACCAGTTAGTTCTGCGCAATCTACGCATAGTTTCTTACTGCCCATGAGTCCTCTAAAGGATAGTGAGACCCTCTTTTTCCTCAACAGTCTCACACCACTAGTTGAGTGTGCGCTCAACAGTTAGGTTCTACATGTATGTGTAACAGAGGTTGGTCACCTTGTTGACAATTGTCCATTTGAACATTTCACTGTGGAACAAGCCACTGTGCTCCACACTGGACCATCTTCGTCAGTTGATGGATGTTGAGATCTTTGAGCCAGGAGCTCAAGTATATGAAGGGGGTAATGTTATGATTTCTCTCGTCTTTCGTGGTATCTTCTTTCTTTCTCTGCTATGCCCATGTCATTCTCCCGTCTTCAGCATATTCTTTTACAATTACATTCACTTTGTTATTGTCATGAGTGGTTCCCATGTGAGCATTATACCTCTTTAGCTTCCCTTCTTCCCTTCTTCATCATCACTTAGTCTTCTGCAGCAACAATTGTCATCATTGCTTACTTCCCTTCCAATTTCCATCACATTCCTCAATGTTCTACGCTTACGCGTCCCTTTTGCACTGCTTGGTCTGTGCACCCCTTTTCCCAGTATATAAACCCTTAGCTTGTCATCCTGTATCTCCATTCTCGATCTGTGCAATTTACACATACTCTTGAGTCCTCCAAAGTCCCTCAGGCCTCCTCAGGCATCTTAGTCCTTTGTTGCCTTCGGGCCCTTAGTCTCCAGTCTGTTCTTCTGAACATATAGTCCCAGGACTACTTCTATCAGAGTACAGTCTCTTCATCCCTTCAGGCTGAGTTGTACCTCTTCGTGAGTATCCTGCCTGCAAGATCTTAGTCTACATCACTCGAGGTACACCCTGTGTAATACCAGGTGTTCTCTACAGATGAGTAACCCTTCTAGTGGATCAAGTACTGCCTTCATGCTGTGGTACCTTGATGAGCAAGAATTTGATCTACCTTATATTGGTCTTCTCTGTTGATGTGTTCAGATGGCAGGTTGATGTAATTGGGTCTATGTTCCACAGTTTCCTTATAGGGATATAACAGATTTGCATGGAATACTGGGTGTATACACCAAGTGGGAGGTAATTTGAGCTTAAAGGCCACTGGGGATATGACCTACAGTGACTCACAAAATTGTCCCAATGTTTGCACTTTTTGATTGTTCATTGAATAACTCTGGGGGACAAACACATATAAACAAAGTGTTGGTGTATCAATGAAAGCATGTACTAAGGGCTAAGCGACGGTAAAATATTTATGTAATTCGGATCA
>JBBPLS010000705.1:0-10771 GCA_038089895.1 Boletellus ananas | reverse complement strand
GAAGAGATTAGTACATTTAACTGGATACTGCATATAGTGCATACACTCACAGATACAAGGGCTTCGGCAGCGTCGTCGGTGGCTATTTTTGGGACAAGAGCATCGCCAAGTTGCGTTGTACTTCTGAGGACAACATCAGACATCCGGCATGGCCTTTAGCGAGGTAAAAGGCTCGCTTTTTGCAGCCAAAAAGAGAAGGGGTTGTCTAAGTGTTGCATAGAGCACCAATAGGGAGGCTTGCTCACTTACGAAACAACTATGCAACCGCTGCCTATTTCGACCACTTTGCAGATGTCAAGAACATTGCCGGACCTGTCAAGCGCAATCTTAACGTAACGCGACACCTCGAGTGAATGAGCATACCTTACAACGATTCTATATGGTATCTGAACATATGTCAAACTTACGAGCGTTGAAGGCTTCGACTAAATCGAAGGGTCACAGATTTCGTTCCGGAGCGTCGTAGACAGCAGCGTCGGATAGCGACGACTTTAGGATCGCAACCTATTCAACGTTCGGCAGTGCATCAGCAACACAAGCTAGTTTGCTAGAGTGTAATCAAACGCACGCGGTTGGCTTATTTCGTTCATAGCAAGTAGTTTTTAGAGTCGCGTCGCGACGATAGTACGCTGCTACGATGGAGCGGCGCACACGGGCATCGCCACGCCGATGTAAAGTCTACGTTACATGATTGGGTACTACGCTTACGGGTGAGTGGGATGAAGGAGAAGCAGGAAAAGGTGTTCGTGAGAAAACGCCGGGCTTATATACTGGAACGAGTGAATGGCCGCATATGGGAATAGTATTTGTCAGCGTCTCTAGCGCTGTGCCTTTCCGCTGAGTTTATCTGAGTTTGAATGTCAACTTGTTGCAGTTTATAAGCCCTTCCGCGACAACAAGGGAGCTTTTTTTCTCCCCCCAACGCTTTCCTCCCATCGCCATTACAAGTAAAATGTAGTGTACTTGTATCCCTAATCATAGCATAATTATACCAAGTCCGAGGTCGACAATGTGCTGCGTTCGTTGGTCCTGACTCCTAGGATGCCGCCTTTCACTTGGGCAGTTGTGGAAGTGAGTTTGAACGGGAATCCACAGTGGAGCGAATGCTGATCGATGATCCTTTGTACCACAGGTGGAATGAATCATTGATCCGTGTGCAGCCTTTTGTCCACCCCGCTCCTATTGTCCCGTGGGAAAAAAAAATACCCGACCAAGTCGTTCCAGTATATAATGCTTCACCTGGCATTTACGCAACTTCTTTCCCGTCCGTATAGCATCCTCGTAGAGTCCGTAGCAGCGAACACTAGACAGTAGTAGCGCCGTTGAATACGGCAAGTACCTTCATTAATACCTAGCGCTATGTTAATTCCAAATAATTTTTGGCTTAGACTAGATCAAAACTCTTCGAAGAACTAGGAAACACGTTCGTCTGGGAGTCAAACACGCCAAGTTACTTAGTGAGTCTCCTAAAGACCCCGATCCGATACAGATACTAATTATCGTCGACGTCAGCCAGATTCAAAGTATACATCGAAGGTATGTTGTTGCTGCTCTTGTTCTTTAGCTGCACTGATTGCGTTCATGCCGTTAGTAGCATCCCTCATGCCGACTCTCACTGAAAATCGTGCGGCTTGGCTCCTGGTGAAGCAATGGGCTGCCGACTCCCTTTCCTTCCTCGACCTGGAGAGTAAGCTATCCCAGCTCGGAACCTACGACCACAGCGAGTGGAGGGACGTCTTCAGGAAGGTCGAACTTGCCTCGGACCCCACGGAGGACCATCCTGTTTCCGCTGTCGACATCGTTATCGAAGAGGCTAAAGTCCGCCGGATTTCCTTCACCGATGAACCCCATAGTGCCACGCCGACGCCTGGGTCTTCACGTCCAGCGACGTCAGGCAGTCGTGGACCTTTGGATGAGTCTGAGCGATCGTACAAGCGCCGCAAGCTCGACATCAGCAGGTTTTTGGACATCCATGCTGAAGAGGACGGAGAGGGGGAGGACGAGGGAGGCGAGGACAATCCAGACACGCATTGCGAGATTGAGCCGGTCCCTTCGCATTTGAGGCAAATAGGTCGGTCGGGACTCCAAACGTTCGCTAAAGACTTGGACGGAATCACCAACCGTTACACCGACGTTGATACTCATGCCCTCCGCTCCTCTCGCACAGCATCAGAGAGCGACAATACTCGGTGTTACTTCATGGATTTCTATTCTCGTGAGTGATGTCTCTTTGGCATACATTTCCTCGCTAATCCTTCATTACAGCACATACTGCTCGCTTTATCCTTGAAGACATCAAGCCTCGTGTGTCTGGGGCCCTTATCATCCCTTGGTTGCCCCGCCGCCTGTACGTGCAAGCTTCCTCTCCCTTGGAGATCCGGCGCGCTATGGCGCCTTCCCATCGAAGTGCTGTACGCGACATCTTCCTTGCCCCCCCTGCAGAAGCCTGTCAAATTTTCGCTACAGGTCCCACATTACCTTCCCGAATTTGGGTGCGAGTTAGAAAGGGAACGTACAAGAATGATTTGGGCTATGTACTCCGCTGTGATGGTGACACGGCCAATGTTCTGGTTGTGCCGCGGGTGCGTCCGTACGATCCGGCTGGGGAGAAATCGCAGAAAATCCGAGCATTGTTCGACTATCAGACTGCTTACGAAGCCGGCCTCACCTTGACGATGATTGAGAACTCAATGGGTATAGTCGCTTTTCAGTACAACGACGCGTCCTACTTCACTGGCCTTCTTTCCCTCTCGCTGAAGAGGGATGACGTTGAATGCGTACCCATGCCGCATCCGGAAGAACTCTACCTGCACGCGCAGGCTGGAATCGATCCTCCTCTAGTAGAGGAAAGCCTAGTCCTTTTCTCTTCCCAGTTCTGGATAGAAGGGGATGTCGTCCGCTCATCGTCCTCGGAGTTGCTTGGTAGGAAGGCGTCGGTAATCACTGTCGACGTCCCCAAACGATCGGTGTCCCTCTTTCTGGACGACCAACTGTATGAGTGCCCTCTCACAGAGCAACGTCGTGTATTCTCGGTTGGAGACCGCCTACGCATCGTCGCTGGTTCTGGCCGTGGTTACGAGGGCATGGTCATTGCAGTCGTGGCAGATGAAGATGAAGTCATTCTCTGTTTGTCGACCGACCTGTCTCGTGAGGCGAGTATACTAATCGTTCCATTGTTTTATAACTTAACTGTCTTTAGATCCGCGCTTCAGTCTACTGTGTGGAGACATGCCGCCCTGAACTTCGATTCTCATCGCAACATCCAGAACCAGAACTGCCTCTCCCCCATCTCCCGCAGCTAGAAGAGACGGGCTTTCAGCTTGGTGATCAAGCACGTGTCGTTTACGGCCCGCATCGTGGCCTCCGCGGCTACATTGAATGGATACAGGACGACTTGATTTGGATCTTGGTCCCCGGCGATCCAGAAGAAGAGTTCGATGAAGACTTCGCGGGTCTGGATGGCGAGCGGGCATGTGTTCACGTCTCACATATCGTGTCCATATCATTCCCAAACACCCTCGGTTTCACCAAAGAAAAAGGGTATGACGTGACCGTCGGAGACGAAGTCAGAATCGCGAGAGGGGAATACTGGGGCAATCGAGGAGTCGTGAAAAAGTTTCATTATCTCGAAGCCCGCCTCGACGTGGTGTTTTCGACTGGTTTTCTGGTGAGCACCTCTTCTTTGCTGCTTGCCCAGACTCAACGTATACCCACAGGCAACTATTCCCATAACGTGGTGCGTGAAGTTTGCTGACTTTTCCCTGCGCGAGGCATCCAAGCTGGTCGGCAAGGAAGTTTGGATTGTTGGGGGCGAATTCAAGGGAAGACATGGAACCTTGCATGCTCTGGGTCGGGACTGTAGCATTGTATCTTTGTATGGATACCCGGCTCTGAGTGTTCTCAACCATCATCTTTCCTCACCGTGAGTCTTTCCAGCTACTCTTTGTGCGTTTCTGATCTATTCTTTTAGGTCCGGTGTTCTCTTGACAGGCAAGATGTTGGATCAGGCTCGCCTAACCCAACTAGTTGGGCTTATTCGTAGCTCCTATGTGCCGCAAGTCGACGCGGGGCCACGGAATACTCCTCCCCCGTCTCCGCGAGTCTCTCCCGCAGAAACTGCTTCAGAACCCCAAGACTCGGCGTGGGTCATAACGCCTGATGATGTCCCTGCTCCCAGGCAGCCCCCAGACCTTCGGGGTATGTGTCACGCTTTCCGCTATATATCCTGCTAATTGGCTACCCAGGCTCCATTCCCTGGCTTTTTAACGATAGATTCTGTGATTTCGCAGGGTTCCACCTTGCATTCAACGTGGATCTGCGATTTAAGAGCGGGGCGTTCCTTAACCGTGTTGCTCGTACGACCTGTCCTGATCGCTTCTGTGGTCCTTCTGGGCCTGCTCCCGAAGGCACCGTCTCGGTCACCGCCCCGGGACACAACAGAGGATCGGGACCCGAACATCACTATATCCCCGCGAAATTTTTGACACCCGCCCTTCCGAGTGGCAGCGGGAAGGGTAAGCATGCACTCATACTGGTTGGTGAGCGTGCTGGCGAAATTCATCCCATCGCAAAGTATCGGAGGAAAAAGGAGGTACAATTAGAAGGGTGTTGGTATCCGTGCGACAATATTTGTCCTGCATACCCGTTTTCTCCCTAATTCATATTATCGCATTAATTGTACTACCTGCGCAATTCCCCAACACAATTCCCCATCGCTCGTCCTTGTGTATGCAAGATTTTCGTTGTGATCGCAGGTATTTCGGAGACCCATTGCCTTCTCCAGCGCCACCTCTCATATGGCCACTGCACGGTCCAGTCACCGCTGGTCATCCCTCGTCGTTCAGGTCTGCTTAATCCATGTGCCATGCCCCCAGCCCGTGAGTGACCCCGCCTGATCTGCCAGCATTTCCTGAATTGTCGTCCAGGCACCCTCCACCAGATCGCCATCTACCCAGCCTTCGTCCGGCCGTCAGGATCTCTTTTACGGCTACAAGCAGACATCTAAGTTATGCGCTAGGTTCATCACCCCCCTATTTCCGTGTTCTGGGTACCCCCCCTGTCTTCGTCGAATTCGACGGTCAAGTTGCCCCACTTAATCGCGTATGCGTTTCATCGGACCAAGCTCCATCCTTCCGTTTGCCGCCACGACACGTACTCAAACAAGTCCATCGTCGCCCAAGGCATGGTCCAGCTCCGGGAGATCAATCAGATGGAGAGGGGGATGTGCCAGTATCTCGAGTGGGAGCTCAACGTCGACCATGGCACCCCGCGCACATTCGAAGACACGATCCGCAAGGACCTTGTAGGTGCCGGTCCGTACCCCACTTATATTCTTCCCTCTACGAAGAAGTTGACGCCGCCCACCGCGAACCCCTTTGCAGCGTCTTCGAGATGCCCGATACACCCTCTCCATCATACTCGCCGCCGGCGTCGCCTGCCTTCTCCGCGTCCCCACCGACCCTACCCGGGATCAAGGACTACACGGTCAAGATTACGTCTGCGTCGTTGCCCGGTCTGACGAAAGCCGAGACCATTCCAATCGTTCACACAAAAGCCAAGATGTTTGCGTTTTGCAGCACATATATCAACGAGGAGATCCTGGCAAAAATTTGCGTGGTAGCATAGATTTTTCGTCAATGATTAAGTAGTGTGATACAATCGTATATCAATTCAAGGTACATAGGTAGAGTACAAGAGCTACAATAAAAAATACTATGATCATGGGGGGGGGATGACGGGGGGGCGGTTCGGCAATACCTGTGCAGGTCCTTGCACGCCAAGTTCGGCAACAGCATTGGCGCCATTGTCCTGTCACGCGGTTGGAGCACACTTTGAGACTCAGCCGGAAAAGTGCCACCATTGCTGACAACGATTTCCATATTTGGTAATCGACTCGTTCCAGTATATAAACCCGATGCTTTTGTTTGTACTACTTTCTTTTCCCCCCTCATCGCCCCCCCTCAGCCCATCGCACCTACTCATTGCACCTGGTAGTAGCCTTAGCAGTCTTAGTAGTTCTATAATAGTAACCGACTAATCGTTGTGTGATACGTCCTCTGGAACGGGAAATGTTTGTTGAACGGAGCGGCCGGTAACGTCCTGCCAAGTCCTGAGCGTGGTGACCCCCAAGGAAAGTTTGTTCGTCAGCGAATTATACGTAGGTTCTGACCATACTACAAGCGGATTCGTAACGATGACAGTGTACGTTCGTCAGCCCCCTCGGCGGCGTTGCACAGATCACCCATCGCAACGACCTTGTGCACCTGGAACTGCTGGTGCTCCCCCAGGTAGCCCGCTTCGTGAGTTTCATCTTCACACTCCTCATTCGTGTTGCGGCTCTCCTCACTCATCGTCGGTAGGCTGATTTTGCTATCATGGTTCGGTTCCTGGCTGATACCTGGCCCATCTTGCCTTCCGGGCCCACGCGGATCGAACGTAGACATCTGCTGCTGCATCAGCTGTTGTAACAACAGTTGTACGTCGTCGTTCATTTGTGCTTGTCTAGGAGTCTGATGCCACTTGTCACGCCAGTAGTACAGTACGCTACTGTGCTCAGGGCGCTGGTTCTGGTTTACTTGGTAAGTTCAGCCATTGCTGACTGTCCGCACTTACCAAGGCTTGGACGAGTAGGATCGCCACTAAAATAGTTACGAGGTGGCCTACGCACTGTAAGATCGTGCGGAAGCTCCACCTGATGTTGGAACTTTTGGACTGTGTTACTGGCAGGTAGTCTTTCTTCCATACAGAGATATGGATTTCGTCTTCGTTACTCGATGTTGCGGTGGCGACGAGAGACGAAGAACCGTTGTCGTGAGCCTGGCAGGCCGTCGTAAGTAGGTTCTCTCTGGCTCATAGTATCTTGACTTACGGTAATCGTTTGGACTCGTCCCGTATGGGAATGTCGCAGGCTCTGAACTAAAGTACCGGTGGCTTTGTTAAACACATGCACCGTCCCACGTTCCCCACCACCGATGATCATCATACCCTTTTCACCGAACATGACTTGTTTCGGGTAAGTCTTCAGTGGTTTGGTGTCGTATGATCGAACACAAGTGCCGTCCTCTAGACGGTGTAGACTGAATCCGTTCACAGCGTTATCAATGACGAAGTAACCTCTCTCGTCAACAGCAGCTCCGCCACTACAGCTTGCTCAGTCGTGTGAGAGCTTGTGCAACTACAACGTACATTGTTAGTCCGGTGGATTTTGTGCTGAGGAGCAAACCATCCTTTCCTCGCAAGGTATGTCTGAGCGCAAATTGTTATTCTCTCGTGCCTGAGACATCACAGGTAGCTTACATTTTGCCATCGTACATCCCGAAGATAATGATATCGGTTCCTTGGAAGTATAAGGCTCGAGGGACGCTGTTGGGTAGTTCCACGCTAAAAATGTTCGTGAGGTTGAGTCTGGAGTCCAGCGACCAGAGTTGAGCACGCTTGTCGCGTGTTCCGGTGACAAGGTGAGTGGCACCGTCGACGATGCGATAGTTAATGCTCATAATTTCTTGCCCAGTGCCAATACGCCGGGAGAATCTTTCTTCAAACTCTGCTGAGTCCGCGCTTTGCCGCCACAAGATGAGATAGCCTAGTCCCGTCCCGGAGCAAAGTATTTCCTGAGGATCGTTCTTCTGCGATAACCATATGATACAAGTAATAGGATCTCCGGGGGTGCGCATTTGCGTCGGCTTCGTGAGTTGGTGCATTTTCTGTAAGTCCCACATGCGTAATCCGTCGAACCCTACTCATTTTTAGCTATAGCCGCGTGATATGGTATTATATACCGACCGCCGCTCGCTAGCAAGTTTCCCGAGCTAGACATTGCCAAGCATAAGATTGGTTCAATATGTTCGGCAGTCAGGCGACCGAGCTGCTTATACTGTCCGGCAGAATTAGAGAGGAAGGACATTCGAGTTGGTGGGTACGACGTGATTCTGGTCTCTCTTCAAATATTAACGAAGGGCGCTCAGCTCACAAAAAGAACGGTCGCACAAAAGTATCTGTAGTCAAGGCAATCTTATTGTCTCAAAGTTCGTAGTTGTTTGCCTCCCCGATACAATTGCGTACCATTAATCTCTAGGTCGGAAATTGCCTTCTTGCCGTAACTCGTGAAGTCATTCGAGGTGATTGCCACTCGAGGAAGGACAAGCTCGTTCGCGACACGATGTGGTACTCCGCCGTACGGACAATCATTTACTTTTCTTTGAAGTCACCTCATGCGCCTCCATCCTCTTCATCCGCCGGCTCCTCTGCGAAGTGTACTTCAATCGGAGCATGATCAGATCGTCAACCGGCCAGCAGTTCTCAAAATCGTTCAAGATGGGATACGCTTTCAACATCTAGTAAAGTGAGTTATGCTCGACGCTTAGTGCGGTTTTACTTACCTGTTCTTTCACGCTCTTAATAGCCGTCGGGCCTTGTGCGCTCCTACTCTTCGTCAGGTCCAAATACTTCTTGATCACCTTGTGTGCATAACGCTGCAACAATTACCGGTGAGTAGATGATTTCGCCGGTAGAATTCATGCTTACTTTCAGCTGTTTGAAGTCGGTTTCCCCCCAGCCGAGTTGCTCTTCTAGGTTGTATCCGCCTCGACCTGGCCTTCCTGCTTCTCCTGCAGGTTTCGGGGTCTTTGTGGTGTCGGCGATCTCTTCAAGGGAGGAGAGAGATGATTCGCTTGGTGCCGGTGAGTGCTCTGAGCGTTCTTCCTCTGAGAGGTTGGCTGTGAAGCCCACTTCTTTACCCTTTGAGGGCCGAGGCGTAGCTGCGCGGGGTGTAGTTGCGCGGGATGATGTGGGGTGGGGTGTGGTCGCCCGAGCAGAGGTACCGATAACTCGGAACACAGGTGCAGTTGATTGAAGGCCTGGCGTAGTCGCCGCAAGTGTGGATAACGGACGAGGGGGTGGCCTTGGCGCGGTGAGCTGCATGGTTGCAGATGCCCTCACCGAACAGTCCCGGCGTACTAGCATCTGAACCTGAGAAGCAAGGAGAGGGAGCTGAAGGGGCTCATTTGCTACGTAGAAAGCCGGTACCGAGTGTAGTTTCTTGGGAGGCATTTGATAAGTTTCCGTTTGCGCTGACGCGTTTTTATCATGGGCGTATCGGTTGGAATTGTTGTCGTCTGTTCTTTGTCGACTTTATTGTATGTGTTTTCAGGCCGCATTTGTATATCGCGTTGGTCACGGAGATCATCGGGCCCTGGCAAGCTCAATACAAAAAGCTCGTCCAAAAATAACACTTACTCTGGTAGGCCTACTGTTTTGTCTCCGATCCCGGTTGAGTTAAATATCCTATTCGCATTTGCAGGCGTTGCCAGACTCTCCGCACCATGGGCAACAAAGTTGCGAAGATCCTCCCATTCAGCTCGCTCTCGGAGGTGAGGGGCGCCTAATACTCTGTTCGTCTAACTTACGATTGCAGGACCAGATTTCCGTTAGCCTCAAGCGTCATAGTGATGATTCTACGGACGCGAGACCCTCGAAGCGACAGTGCTTGGACCGCTCAACTAGCGAAGGTCATCGCCAGACTTCAGTACGCACAATTGTAGTGGTTCACTATAGCTATTAATACGGATCCTAGGTTTTGAAAAGAAATCCTGGCCTCGAGCAGGAGTATGTTGCGCAGGAACGTAAACGTACAAGGGATCACTCCATTGACGCTCGTCCAACCAAAATACGACGCGCAATGCAAGATCCCCCCCACCCCGAAGACTTTCCTGGCTCGCGGCTGATTCAAATCAACGAAACCGCCCCAGCTGTAAATGTTCAGCTCTTGGTAAGGGTGCATTATAACTACAGCGTCCTCTGGCGCTGATCTCCACTTTCACAGTCCAAACCAGGTCTATTGGTACTCCCGTGTGAGCTGCTACATGAGGTCGCGTCTTTCTTGCCCGAGGAAGACCTCTGGACACTGGCTAGGGTGTCTGTACTCCTCAGAGAGATCGCTACCCCTTATTACATTGCAGCAACCTCTTTCCGTCCGGACGCTTTCTGGACCGACGTACTACATACGACATGCAAGTCGTTGGTGCTATGGAGACGAACGAACGAATACAGGACCCCCTCAAATTTGTACTTCAATCTCAGCCAGGCATCAGATCATGATGTTCAAGCTGTCACGCTATATTTCTCCTCTCTGACTGAGTCGAATGCATCGGTCTACCTATTACTGGGTACAGTTGAGTTCCGCTCAGAGGTCATGGTTGCCCTTCTTGAGAGCGTTGCATTGAGTGGATGTCGAGAAGCCGAAATCATTTCCTCTACCCCCTGTCCCTCTCGTGTGTCGTTTCCCAAAAACGTTCCCCGCTTCCAGTCTGCGACCGGTCTGCGGTCTATCAAAGTCCAATCGCGCTCATTCTTTGTCTCCCCTGTTTCGCGTGTCACGCTATCGGTTTTGCTTAGCTCCCCTCTCCATTCGCTCTCCATCACTCAAGTCAATCTGAACCCGCGTTCCTGGGCAGTCCTTCTCAGCCTTCTCAGCTTTCCAGACCTCGAATGTCTGGATGTTGACGATCAGTGCCCCGTCCGCACTCTCATGCTCTTTCTAGAGCGACACCCGACGGTAGATACATTGGGGATCAGTGCTACGTACGGCAACCGTCCCAAACAGGCCTCCAAGATGTCACTGTCGCAGGGACGGGTCCCCCTTCCCCGGTTGAGGTGTCTTCGCGGTCCAGTTATTTACATATCCGCTCTAGCTGCTCAGCTCGCAACGCCCGATACTATTGCATCCTTGACTTTGTCTATGGGGGATATCGTGTCGCATCGCTGCCTTTCCAAG
>JBBPLS010000704.1:0-10792 GCA_038089895.1 Boletellus ananas | reverse complement strand
CTGACCTAAACCCCATTGAACATCTCTGGGGTTGTCTCAAGAGAAGGCTTGCAGAGCATGAAAACCCCCCTAGTGGAATTTATGAATTATGGGAAAGGGTTCAAGTGGAATGGGATAGGATACCAGTGGAGGAGTGTCAGAAGTTGATTGAAAGTATGCCTAGAAGGGTTCAGGCAGTGCTTAAAGCAAAAGGAGGCTATACCAAGTACTGATAATGTTCAAATACCCTTTTTCATTCAAAAACTCAAAAACCCTTTCCATGGTATTACTGTTTTGAATTGACTATATCTCTATAGCCTGTGAACCAAATGTTGGGAATGTGCAATCTGTGCGTTGCAGTAAGACCTAGGGCATAGTGTAAGACCTGATGGCAAAGCATCCCATTGGAGCATCCCTCCATAGTCTCAAGCACTGACACTGGTACCTTGGCCATATAGCTCAGTGGTTAGAGCACCTGGTATACAACTAGGAGGTCACTGGTTCGATCCCAGCTCTGGTCGCATTTTTGTAATACCAAATCACATGACCTAGGGAGCAATCTTGTAGCCAAGAGTATGTACTATTTATAACTCCACCAAAGCTAAGCAAACTTCCTATGCTGTCTGGCAGTACACTTCATACACTGCATTGGTGGCCAATATGGAAAGGGTTTTTGAGGTCACTGTATCATCAGTCAAGGACATATTGAGATGGATTTAACTAAACTCAAAGCAATCAACACTTGGGAATCCCCTACCTCTGTCAAAGGCATTTTCTCATTCCTTGGATTTGCCAACTTCTATCATAAATTTATCCCAGGATTCTCTGACCTTGTCACCGCCCTCACTCTCCTCACATGCAAGGATGAACCATGGCACTGGACCCCCCTCCAACAACATGCCTTTGACACCCTAAAACAACAGTTCTCCTCCTCACCTGTCCTTGCCTTCCCTGATGTCTCCAAACCATTCTCTATCATGACAGATGCCTTACTCCTTGCTGCTAGTGCAGTCCTCCTCTAGACTGACTCCAATGGTGACCTCCACCCTTGCACCTACTTCTCCAAGACCTTCTCCCCAGCAGAATAGAACTATGATATCTATGACTGAGAACTCCTTGCAGTCATCCTTGCTCTCCAGGAATGGTGACAATATCTTCTTGGCACCTCCCATCCAGTCACCATCCTTACTAACCACAAGAACCTCTCCTACCTCAAAGACCCTCACAAACTCTCTCATCGTCAAGCTCACTGGTCTCTCTTTCTTCAAGATTTTGACCTCATCTGGCAGGTAACCCCTGGATCTTGCATGGCCCCTGCTGATGCTCTCTCTCACAAGGACTCTGTTGACACAACCCTTGACAATGCTTCCACCTCCATTCTCCCTGATCCTCACATCATCCAAGCCCTTGATCTCTCTTTTGCCCACTCCATTTGCTCTTCCTCCTCCTCTGATCCTCTTGTCCTTCGTGCCCTCCAAAGTCTTCAGGATGGATCTCCTCTCTTTCCTTACTCTTTCCTATCTGACTGGACCTTCAACAATGGCCACCTTTACTACCACCATCACATGTACATCCCCCCAGCCTCTTGTTCCCCCCTTTTGCATGCTCTTCATGCCTCCCCCACCATAGGTCACATGGGATTCTTTTGCACCAAGGCTCTTCTTGAACACGACTTCTGATGGCCAGGTCTTGTCACCTTCATCAAAAACTTCATTGGTGGTTGTGCTCTCTGTCAACAATCCAAGGTGAACACTCATCCCACTACCCCTCCTCTCACTCTGATCCCCTCCTCCACCACTCTCCCTTTTTGCCAGCTCTCTATGGACCTCATCACTGATCTCCCCCTCTCCTCTGGATTTGACTCCTTGCTGGTCGTGGTCAACCACGGCCTTACAAAGGGGGTAATTCTCCTACCTTGCCAAAAAACCATTGGTGCTGCTGGAGTAGCCCAATTCTTTTTCAACAATGTCTTCAAACAATTCAGTCTCCATGACTCTATCATCTCTGATCGCAGCCCACAGTTTGCCTCTGCATTCGCTTGAGAACTTGCTCACCTCCTTCACTATGATGTTTGCCTCTCCACAGCCTATCATCCTCAGACTGATGGCCAAACTGAATGTGTCAACCAAGAAATTGAAACATACCTCCAAATATTCTGCACCAACCAACTGCACACCTGGTCTACATTCATTACGTCTGCAGAATTCCAACACAACTCCTCCCCACACTCATCCACCAAAGCATCCCCCTTCTCCCTTATGCTTGGATATGAACCTTGTGCCTACCCCCCTCTAGGAACTACCTATATCCCTGTTATGCAGGGTGTACCTTGAGTGACAGAGACTAAGTTCCAATGGGCAGGACACTCACAAAGAGGTACAACTCAGCCTGAAGGACAAAAGACTATACACCGAAGGAGGTGGACTGGAGACTATATGTTCTGAAGAATGGACTAGAGGACTGAGGGTCTGAGGAGGGCGACGAAGGACTAAGATGCCTGAGGAGGCCAATGAGGGACTGAGGGATAACTCAAGAGTATGCTAGATTGTGTAGATCAAGAATGAAGACATAAAGTGGTAAACTAAGGTTTATATACTGGAAAGAAGAATGCATGGACCAAGCAGTGCAAAAGGGATGTGTAAGCATAGAATATCATGGAATGCGATGGAAATTGGAAGAAAGGTAAGCAGTGATGACAATTATTGCTGCAGAAGACTAAGCGAAGATGATGATGAAGAAAAGAGAACTAAAGAGGTATAATGCTCACATGGGAACCACTCATGATGATAACAAAGTGATCGTAATCATAGAAGAATACACCAAAGATAGGAGAGCAATGAGGACGAAGTAAAGAGAGAAAGGTGATACCATGAAAGAGAAGGAAAATTGTAACATTACCCCCTTTGTATACTTGAGCTGCTGGCTTGAAGATCTCAACATCCATCAACTGACAAAGATGGTCCAGTGTGGAGCATAGTGGCTTGTTCCACAGTGTAATGTTCAAGTGGACAATTGTCAATGGGGTGACCAACCTCGTGGCAATGAGCACATGTTCTTCCAGGACAGAAGCAGGGTCCATGGCTCCAGTGCAAGCAGTATGAGCAGCAGGTAGTAAGGCAACAGCAAGCAGGATGACCAGGTGCAAGGATGTGATAGGAAGGGCATCAGTATTCTGGGCAATTGTCTTGATAGTGACCCAGCAAGTTACAGTGGTAGCAATGAGTGGAAGGGGTGGCTGGGGAGTGCACCAAAGGAGACTCGATGGTTTGGGTTGCTGAGAAGAGGACTCATTGCCCGTTGGGGAGGAGAACAACCTGGAGATTGGTGCAGTTGTGGGCATGGATAGTTTGGTCTAGGCGATAGTTGTCAGATGGTTGTGGCAGGGATGGAGACGAAGAAGGAGTGGTATTGGAGAGATGAGTGAGAAGAGGGTGGAGAGGGAACAGCTAGAGAAGAGGGGGACTGAGGCAAGGCGGCAAGAAGAGAGTGGTATCAATCATGAGCGTCCATGGGTGTAGAGAGGAAAACATTTTGAAAGATAGGGTAAACTAGTCTAGGGTCAAGTTGTTCAATGAAGACATGAAAACTGTGGAGGTGGAGAAGAGTGAGAACTCATTTGGAAATGTGGTTGATCAAAAGGCGAAGGGGAAGACCAAAATTTGCAGGTAAATCAGAAGGGGCAGATTGGAAGTGGAATCTCTGGGAGGAGGAAATGTCAAAGAAAAGGTGCACTAATTCCTGGGAGATCTCATCCTCTTAAACAAAGGATCACTTTCAATGGCGTGGATGAGGGCAGGAGTGGTGAGGATGCCTGTGTAGAGTGTGAAAATAGAAGAAGCAGGATGAAAGGTAGGTTGAACAGGATACAAGCACAAAGGTGAGGAAATAGGAATAACGGAGTGTGAGGGAGAGGAGATAGATGATTGGGAAGAAGACATTGTGTATGTATTAGAAGAGAGGAAGAAAAGCTGAGAGGAAAGTGGTCAAGTGGAGGAAGGCAAGGGACATTGTTCTATCATAGGTTGTGAGTCTTTTTATAACTGGAGAGGATGGCACAAGCATGACAGAGATTACTCTCTGGTTCCCACATGTTCTTGGATGCTGAGTAACCCTTTCATGCGGTTAGGTACTGATAGCAGCCAGGGGAGCCCTTGTGTGAAAGAATGCTATCAACTTCATATTCTTCTTTGCCGTCTATGACATCAGGTGGTGGAGTGGGAAAAGAAGGCCCATATGTATCTGTGGAGCAGTGTGGCGATAGAAGAGTGGTGTGGAAGATATCATGAATTTTCCATGAGGGTGGGAGACAGAGGCAGTAGGTGAGTGGGGATAAGACCTGGGCAATTTCGAAAGGGCCAAGGCATTTCAGAGCTAACTTCTTAGAAGGGTATGGGATATGGAGATTGGTCACTTCCAGCCAGACCTTATCTCTAACCTTCCAGGGGGAAAACTTTTGGGTGACATGTTGGGTCATTAGTCATTGGGCTGACTCATGGGCCACTAGGGCTTCCTTTCTAGATTCTTCCAGGTAGGAGAGTCGATTGGTGAGGGCAGGAATGAAGGTGGTTCCTAGAGGGGGTAGGCGCATGGTTCATATCCTAGCATAAGGGAAAAGGGAGAGGTTTTGGTGGATGAGTGGGGGGAGGAGTTGTGCTGGAATTCTGCAGTGGTGGTAAACATGGACCAAGTGTGCGGCTGGTTAGTGCAAAATATTCAGAGATATGTTTCACAATCTCTTGATTCACTCATTTAGTTTGACCATCCATCTGTGGATGGTAGGCAGTAGAGAGGTGGATATCATAGTGGAGGAGTTGGGCGAGTTCTCAGGCGAATGCAGAGACGAACTGTGGGCCTCAATTGGATATGATGGAGTCATAGAGACTGAACCTCTTGAAGACATTGTTGAAAAAGAGTTGGGCTACTCCTACTGTGTCAATGGTTTTGAGACAGGGGATTAGAATTACTCCCGTCATAAGGCCGTGGTTGACCACAACCAACAAGGAGCCAAAGCTGGAGGACAAGGGGAGGTCAGTGATGAGGTCCATAGAAAGCTGGCAGAATGGGAGAGTGGCAGAGGATGGGATTGGGGTAAGTGGGGGTGTGGTGGGATGGGTGTTCACCTTGGATTGTTGACAGAGAGCATAACCAGCAATGAAATTCTTGATGAAGGTGGTGAGACTGGGCCACCAGAAGTCACATTCTAAAAGGGCTTTAGTGCAGAAGAAACCTATGTGACTGTCACGACTGTGACAAGTCCAACTAGTTCCAACCTGTGTGATCCACTCCGACTCTATTTAGATCTCTCTGATTCTGTTCTCTCTTGTCTGTATGTTTCTCTCGTTTCCTATACTCTAGATCCGACTCCGATCCATGCCTTGTTCCTGATCAGTGTTGACCGTTCATGTTAGAGTTCCTGTCCATGCGCTCCAGCCTTTCAGATGGAGTATCCATCTGTCTCCTGTCATCTTGTAACACAATCCCTGTAACTATGATACCTCTCCTTCTGCATTCGTCTCTCCCTTTGTTGTACACAGCCTCTGTATCCTGTATTTAACATACGATCTGCTGAGGGCTTATCCCTCAGTTCGAATATTGACTAAGACTCTATTCCCTCTCCCTCCTCAGTTCCCTCTGTTGGATTCTGACTCTGACCTCTGTTCTCCTTGTCCCTCTGATGATCTGGCATCTTGTCACCTCATCCCTCTGTCCTCTGTCCCTTCCCATTCTAAATAAGAGGACTCAAACACATAAGGGCGCAGCATGCCCTCAGCATTGCTGAAGCCAATGTCCATGCCCCCTCTCATTGTTACAATTTCCCTTGTCTACTGTGGTATCTTCTTTGTCTCTCTACTTTGTCCCCAATGTTCCCCTATCTTTGGGATTTACTTCTATGATTACCTTCACTTCGTTATCATCACGAGCAGCTCCTGTGTGAGCATCTTACCACTTTAGCTTCTTTTCTTCATCATTACCGCTTAGCCCTTTGCAGCAACGATAGTCATCGTTGCTTACTTGCCTTCCACTTTCCATCGCATTCTTTGACATTCTATACTTACGTGTCCCTTCACACTGCTTGGTCCGTGCATCCTTTTCTCTAGTATATTAACCCTTCAGTTTATCTTTTGTACCGCATTCTCAATCTGCGCAATATACGCATACTCTTGAGTCACTCCCAGTACTTCAGGCCTCCTCAGGCATTCTAAGCTCTTCGTCACCTTCGGGCCTTTCTAGTCTCTAGTCCGTTCTCAAGAACGTATAGTCACTTCGTCCCTCATCCCTTGGGCTGAGTCGTACCTCTTTGTGAGTGTCCTGCCCATCGAAACTTAGTCTTGACCATTTGAGGTACGCCCTGCGTAACACTCGTCCCTTTGCCTCTGATCCGTCCTTGTCTCTTGCTCTCCCATGCAACTCTGACTGATTGGAGTGGAGCAGAGTAGACCCGAACTTGACAGTGACCCATAGTAGAAGAGGAGTGGGCATGCAGGAGAGTGGAGCGAGAGGCTGGGGGAACATACATGCAGTGGTGGAAATAGAGGTGGCCGTTATCGAAGGTCCAATCAGAGAGGGAAGAGTGAGGGAAGAGAGGGGATCCTTCTTGAAGACTAGTTAGGGTGCACAGGACAAGGGGATTAGAGGAGGTGGAGGAACGAATGGACTGTGCTAGAGAAAGATTGAGGGCTTGGATAACTTGAGGATCAGGGAGGATAGGAGTGGAGGTGTTATTGAAGGTGGTGTCTGTTGAAGATTAAGGAGTATTACACTCCTAATCATACTAAATGTTAATCCAGACCTTCTGGATTAATTCCAGTTTACCATAGGAAACTATGGTAATAAAGGTAATACCAAGTCCTAATAACACTTGGTAGTAACCCAGATTAACAATCCTAACCTAATCAAACCAAGGTAGGATTATCCTAATGACACTATTAGGATCACGATTAAGCATCTAAACCTAATGAGATCTAAGATTCATTAGAGATCGACATAGCATGACTTAATATGAGTCATGAGGCTGTGCATTACATAATCAGGTATGCTCTTCAACAATCACAAGTCATGATGACTCATACTGAGTCATCATGAGTCATTATGAGTCACCATGACTCAATGTGACTCAGAGCAAGTCACACTATATCACATGATTGATTGTGAGTTGATGTGAGTCAATATGACTTGACATGACTCATGTTTAGAGTTATAACTCCGCTTTATATAACATATATAAAGGGCATGTAATGTAAAATGCTGTAATGAATTCCATAAGGAATTTCCCTGACTTCATTCCACTCTTACCTCACCTGAGGTTAATTCCCCACATTAAACTCTATCTTATCTGCACTTCAGTACCCCTATTGAGGTACTGATACTCCGCTACCAAGACTACACTCTGCTAGTACAGTGAGTCTCACACTGTGCACCAATCCCTTTGTTGCTGTGCCCCAAGTGAGAGTGCTATTGGTGCTATTACTAGCCAATCCACTATACACTGTTTTATCCACTCTCATTAGGTTATGAGCCCTGCCTAGATTCACTTGCAAAGATTATTGTCACTGATATCTTCAATGCATGCACAATCTGAGGCACTAGCAGAGCTTGAGGCTCTATGTGCATGCATTAAGCATGACATTGGGGAAGAAGCCCTATTGGAGGCTCTTTCTTGGGAAATGGCACTGTGGACCGCTGCCCATACTATGAACAACATAGGATGGACCAATGAGTACGACCCAACCACAGTGACCATGAGGGGCAGACCAGCCCGGAATTTTGCTTTTTCCTTTCTTTATGGAAATAGCACAAATATTGATCAACAGTTAATAGACGTCCACACAACGGACAATCTAGAATATCCTGTGAATATCCAGGATACCACTTTAGTGAGTAGAACCACCCCTCTTCCCCCAGACATTGCAAATCCTGGAGATCCGGACTTCTGGCCAAACTCTCCTGCTGCCCAATCTCACTTTCCTGCTCCACATCATCATTGCCTTGTCTTTGGATATTATCTCCCTGATGGTGACCTTGAGGCAAACTCCGAGGAGATCCAAAGTCTAGCAGATTTGATCGCTGGACAAACTCCTCTTAATCCTATCATTGCTCCCACTCCAGTCTACCCTCCAAACATTATCTCTCCACACTCTCCATCCTCCTCCACCTCCACTGCTACATCAGGCAGCAACCACCCACAAGGTGAGAACCTACATGATTCCGGTGTAGAAGTAGGAGTATTATTCATTCCTACTCCTCCCTCTTCTTCTCCTAGTAGCTCGCAGCACTCTGTCAACGAGCCTAGCATCCAGTGACCACAGTCAGTGATAACTGAGACCAGATCAGAACACTTTCCAATCATCGAAGAAGAAAGAGAGACAACCCCTGAGTCATTCCACACCGCACCTCTGGTATAGATCTGTCCTCCAACTCCTCCTTGTCCTCGCTTACCTTCTACACCCTCTTCAGGATCGCCACCTGCTGAACTCCTAGCTCAAATAGATCAAGGATTAGCAGAGATCTACTATGAACTCATCCAGTATGCACGTTCCGACCCCCTCCAGTGCGGACTCTCTTGCCCTTTGGCTAGCCAACCTGGACCTCTAACTTCAGGAGACATTCCAGCTTGTCAATCTGGAATACAGGCCAGAGTATATGGCCTTCTGCATGCCCTGAGATGATCTCAAGGAAGGAACCAACATGGAGGATCTGGACTCCATGTACACCAATCCAGGTGAAACAGAGGTAGTGTGGGTACTCAGTCCCCTACCTTCCATAGAGTTCAACAGCCAAGGCATCCCATACCTCCCATCTCTCTCTCCCTCGCCAGTATCAACAATGACCCCTCTTCTGCAACCCCTCCTTTCCGCCCAAGTGGACAACATGTCCCCTCACATCCCTCCCTTCGCTCCTCATGCAGTTCCATTCCCGGAACTGGTATTCAATGAAGAACAAGACATGAACTGGTACATCCCATTCCCAACTCAACAGATGCTCCCAGCATATCATCATCAAGCCATGGTTCCCACCATAGACCACATCATGGACCATCTCATAGAATGTGAAACCCCAGTTCTGGTAACAGCACCCAGGTATCTGATCAACAACAGGATTCCTCTCACTGCCGCCGAACTTGGAGAAGATGCCACTCTGGATCTAACAAATCAGCATGCGACACTCTTTGAGATCAGACTCAGCATTATGGAGATCAACCTGGATGCGATGAACAAGGACACCAGAACCACTCTATTGGGTTCCCTGTACCATAATGAGTGGCTTATAGAGTGGCTGGAAGCTATGGGCTGGCCCCAACCGGTTCAATCATACCATGAGACCCCTCACTATCTGGTCCATGGTCAAGGGTACAAGATCTTCAGTCAGGATACTGAAGATTATACTTCAATTAGATAGGCTTCAGAAGAAGGATCTCCAAATATGATACTCCCTGGGGTAATGGCATTATTCTTGCCATCAACCCTTACCAATGACTCTGGGGATGTATGGCTTCCTCTGGACAGAGGATTTGGAGTTTTATTATATTGAGCACCAACTGGAAGGGGGAGAAGAGGTGCTCACCCATGAGCTGTGATTGCTTGCCACAGCTTGGGATAGAAGAGACAGGCACCAGGATGTCCCCACACAGTGACAATGGAACCTAGAGTTCGACCTCTGGATGCAACAAGAATTTCATCAACACTTTCCTATGTATACACTAATGGCTCAACACTTGTCTTCAGAAATCTACAGTTGCTCACAAGGATATCTAGAGATCCAAAGTCTCTTTGAGCAACTTGAAGACTATAAGTACCACTTCAATTGGCAGCTACATCACAGGAACAAACTTGAAAACCTCCTAGAACATCGCACGAACACCCTACACATAGAATAGGAACATCATCTAATCACTGTCAACTATGCAGTCCACTTACAAAATGAGCAAGACCAGTACAGACAGCAAGCAGAGGACCTCACAGTCCTATATGACCTGGCCCTTCAACAGCTTGAACAGCTTGATGCCGAGCTTATTGCTGCAAGAAGCCTGGCAGAACTTAGAAGCATTTCACCCACACCTAGCACAACTTGTGCTTGAACGACCAGAGGACTTTCTAGAGAAGACACTGACAGTCTGGCCACTACCGGTGTCTTACAGCGTTCTGTATGTAGGCCAAATGGGAGGTCGCATCCATACAATTGCTAAAGGACACTATGCTGGAGGTACTTTCTTGGACTTATTTCTTTCTAAAATCAACTTTGTACCACTACCATATACCTCTTGTGAACAGCTTTGGTATGTGAGACACTATGGACCAGAGGACATTAGTCTCAAGAACTATCATCTCTTCTCTATTCTCAATTATGATACAATTGAGAGTACATTACTCAGATGACCAGACTCACAATGGTACCGAGAAAATGAAGCTCTCTGGACAATTATCTATCCAGAGAAACTGGAACAGAGGATCCGGAAACCTTCCGATCAACAGATCACACAGAGATTAACTTGGAGATTAAAGAAATGGACCATGTGGAAGATAAAACGTAATATGCGGAGAAAAGAGAAGCTGAAACAGGGACAGGAACAGGACCAGACACAGGATCAGGAATCACTTACAGACTCCAAAGAAACAGACACAGATCTTGAAGATCTACTCGCTAAGCTGTTTTTAAATTACACCACTTCTTCTTTTGTCACCATTCCACCTCCACTTTCATCTAATGATGAAACTGATGTATTTTTTACCATAACAGTACAAGCTTTCATCCCCTGGTAAATCAGTTTACCAAACATGGCTTCAATCAAGATTGGATCTGAAATCACAAGCCACAT
>JBBPLS010000703.1:0-10811 GCA_038089895.1 Boletellus ananas | reverse complement strand
TAGCCCTTAGTACATGCTTTCATTGATACACCAACACTTTGTTTATATGTGTTTGTCCCCCAGAGTTATTCAATGAACAATCAAAAAGTGCAAAACATTGGGACAATTTTGTGAGTCACTGTATATGCATCAGCAGTCCTTGGCCAGCTGAGCATAGCCTGACTAAGCCCAGCCTGTGCACATCATGTCCCATATATGCAAACAATTTGAGGTTCATGATGGACTCCAAGTTCAGGTTGGGTGTATTGAATGGCTTATCAACCACATTACTGCTGATCTCTAAGTGTTTCAGGAAGGGCAGATTGCATGGTGTAAACACAAAGAGGAGGCAGAAATATTCCACCAACAAAGTAAACAAGAGATACTTCCAATGATGAGAATGCCTTCAGAGCTGATAGGCAAGCAAGGAAATGAGTGCTTTGGGCTCCCTAATGTGGCCATCACCATGAATGAATGTGAACAACACTGGCAATGACCTAGAATGTCTCCATTGGAGGTCAATCATAGGTCCAACTCTTTCTACATCTTTCTCATGACCCCAAAAGTAGAGATAAAAGTGAATAGAAGTTCAGAGATGGTGATCTGATTCCACTGTCACTCTTCAACACTTGCACACCAATGTGAGGTGCAATGCTAGGATGTTGGAGGAGGTATTGTAGTGGGTGAAGTTGTTAGTTTCACAGTGAGTATGTAGCACCTAGATATGTTTGCCAACATTTCAGCAGGAAGGTATGTTATCAGGGATTGCAGTGCCATCTTGCATTCAAGTGGCATATTTTGAATAGTTGACCATCTGCTGTGATTCATGGACCTCCTGGCAGGGACCAATCTGGGTAAGGTGCTGCAGGTTTCAACACTTGGCTCACCATGGGCTGTGCTAATTTGACTATGCAATGTCATAAGATTGACAAAGATGTACAGGCACTGCTATCAAATCAGAGGGGAAACCAATGGCATTTGAGTTGGAAGATGTGTAGAGAATGAAAGAGGACTCAGATCGAGTATGGGCAAGGTCAGAATGGTTGAGGGAGGGAGTCATGTGTGTCAAAGATACAGTCTATTCGTAGTAGAATTTCCTAATTTACCTTATTTGGTACACACGGACTACACGCTACGCGCTCGCCTCGTTCCATCTTTTCCTCCAGTCTCATTCACTCGACTGGAGGTAAGCCCTACATTCCCTACTATACTATAGTCCTTACTGATTGTACCTAGTTCACTAAGCTCACTCGTTAGGTTCACACCTCGTACGCTCCCATAATGTATTGGTTTGTCACGGAGGATAACACGAACGTAAAAACAGTGGGAGTATGCACATTCAGCTCCCTTCTGCTGCTCTACCTCCTTTTTGATCTTGCGGCATCGTTACCTCATCTAGATCGGGGGTGAGGAGACCACCTCCTTTCAATTCTGAGGTGTACGAGGTGTATGGTTCAAGGATAGACGATACCTGGCAGAAGACACGCGTGACATCGATCCACCCAACGTCAATACTACTACACAGAGCCTCAGTGACTAGGGAACTCACAAGTCCTCGATGTCATCGTCCATCCGACGACACGTGTGCAATGGAAATTTGACAACCACTGATGCTTCCAACCCCCCTCCGTCCTTTCGCTCACTCTCATTCTCGGACACCCACCGATCCAGTTCCTTGCGAAAACTGCCGACCCTGCCCAGTTGATCACCGTAATTTTGGTTGACGTGAAACACCACCCCGATGCATCGCAGCGAAGCCACCCCCGCAGCACGCGCATGGCGACCTGTACGCGACCGAAACATGGGTAACATCCAGTCTAGATGCTCCACCTCTGAGGTTACCAGCGTGATTTCGCGCAACGCCGGTACCAACAGACCATCACCTTCAAGTTGGTTTTCTCTATGGCTAGAGACGGTCAACTTGTCAATCAAGTAAGCCACGTCCTCCCGACAGAGACGAAGATCGGAACGGAACGATACGAGTGTGGGAGAGAGCTCGAAACACAGCAAAAGTTCGTCGTCTTGGAGATGGATGTCTCGGAGCGAGAGCGTCAGGAGAGCACACCCCGAGCGTGCGATGAGACTTGAAAAGGTGCGATCGTGCCAGGGTGATCTCTCTCCCAGAGCAATTTTGCCACCTGCATCAAGTTCGAGTGTTTCAAGTTGAGGTAGGACGAGAGCGTCTATTGCACTGTGTGGTGCTGGCATGGAAAAGAATCGACCCAGGTTACGCACACGAAGGGTATGGAGGTGAGGAAAAGTAACAAGCATGTCGTCCTTATCCGGCAAGCACCTTTGATCCAGGCCCAAGGAGCATGTAGTTATATTTCGACACTGGGCGAGATACCTGAATTGCATAGGTGTCCAGTCACTTGGGATCCAATCACGAAGCGCAAATTGAAAGGATACATCGGTCAGCCGCTCCCAATCGAGAGTAATCTCGTCTAGCACATCGCCAGGTCCGGTATATGCAAATGATTTGAGATTCGTGGCGAGCACCAAGTGTAGTTTGGAAAAAGGTATTCGCCATCCAAGCACCTCAGTTTTAATTTCTAAGTGCTCCAGGGATGGTAGATCGAGTGTGAAGTAAGCAAAATAATCATAGGGAAGACGAAGCGACATGCGTCTCCAGCGGGATGAATTGGTTCGGAGTCGATCTGCAAGCAACAAAACGGGCATCTTTTGTCCTGTAAGGTGTCCGCGACCATCTACTAGTGAGAATGACATCGGTAGTGAACCCGATCGCCTCAAGTGAAGGTCGAACGTAAATTTGATCCTCGCTAATTCCTTCCTCTCGTCGTGAGCTTGGGTGGAGAGACAAAACCGGATGGAGGTCCAGAGACAGGGATTTGATTCGGCGATCGCTCTCCAGCGTTGGCAGACTTGTGCAAGAGAAGTTGCGGGGATAGTGTCCGACATCATCTCGTCCAAGTCCCTGCCCGCAGCCAGAACATAGAGTCGAAAGATGTGCGCCAATATTTCGGCAGGGAGGCGTGTTATGTGAGATGGCGTCGCCATCTCGGGTCGTAGATTCCGGCATGGTTCAGTATTCGCTGTGATTCGTGATTCATCATGGAGTCCATGATGTGGGTTATCAAGTGCCCTCACATATGGATACTGTATCTCTTACGGTAGGCTAGATTATCTTGAGTATACGATGTCATAAAGCAGAGCAAAGACCTGCCAATATTGCCACCGGATCAACGACACCAGCGAGTGTGGGGGGCATGGAAGAAGTACGCTCGCGACTGTGCGTATGCCAACTGAATCAACTAAAGAGCAGTGGACAAAGTGAGGGCAAACGAGGCGCAAGCGCTCGTGCATTCGGGAAGCATGCTTAACAACATAACAACAAACAGTTTAGTCTGATTAGGACCAAACAACTACAAACCACGCTCGTCCATTCGCCGGTTGCCATCTAATCAACACAATCTAGTGGCGATTGGGGGCATATATGACGGTGTGTGGCCTAGGAGTACGAAGAGTACATCATCCCTTTTCGTCTTGCTGTGACGCGGTTCACACGAGTCAGTGATCACAGACGCCTGTACACATTTTCTGGGAGTCCGGGATGGAAGATGACGAGTTGATGCGGTGGTCTGTCTTACCGGGAGAGACAGTACCTAGCAGAAGATGCGCGTGAAGTCCACCCCTCGAGACCACGACTCGTGGTAGCTAATAGTGCGAAGAGATACAGCCCGACCAGAACAAGGTTCACAAGTCGTCAATGTCATCCGTCTCACGACACGATGCAAAATCGACAACCACCGACGCCTCCAATTTCTCGTCCTCCCCTTCCTCGTCCCCGGTCCCCTTGTCCTCATTCTCCCAGCGTCCTAGCACGGTTCGGAGCATCTCAAGCCTGCTATTCCCGACAATGTTCAGAAACAGGCGGTAGTCGTATGCCACCTTGATGCGTCGCAGCGGGACTACCCCTGCAGCACGTGCACGACGACCCGTACGTGAAGAAAACATGGGCAGCATCAGGCGTAGGTGCTCCGGTACCGACGTTATCAACGTGATTTCGCGCAGCGCTGGCGCCAGCGGTCCACCCTCCCCGGCTCGTTCCGTCCCATGACCAGACACGGTCAACTGGCGAATCAAGTCGGTCATGTCCTGTGGTCGCGGATAGGGACCGAAACGAAACGATGCCAGCGTGGGGGAGAGTTCGAGGCACCGCACAAGTTCGTCGTCTGGGAAATAGATACCCTGGACAGAAAGGTGCTGGAGGGTACACCCCGACCGTGTGATCAGGCTTGAAAAATTGCGGTGGTGCCACGGTGTGCCCCAGGAACACCCGCCAGAACTGCCATATGCATCGAGTTCGAGTGTTTCGAGCTGAGGTAGGATGAGAATGCCGATCACAGTACATCCATGTGGCCGGTCAGAGAATTGACGAATGCGCAGTGTTCGAAGACACGGAAATGTGATGGGGCCGGAACCTGGAGGGATCTTTGTGTCGATGCTCAGGGAGCACGCAGTTACATTCCGACAAAGGGCAAAATACTCGAAATGTTGGGATAGCATGTAGCCTATCGTGCTGTACTGCGTGAATTGGAAGGATAGCTCCGCCAATCGTTTCCAATGGAGGGTGATTTGATCGTCCGGGAAACCACCTGGCGCGATGTATGCAAACGATTTGAGGTTCGTGGCAAGCTCCAAGTTTAGACGAAAAGAAGCTGTTGCCTGTCCGGGCCCCCTGGCACTGACTTCAAAATGCTCCAGAGAGGGCAGGTCGCACGGAGTGAATGTGAAAAGGAGAGGAAAATGATTTGCCGGAAGACGAAGGGTAAGACGTTTCCAACGACGTGAATGCATTCGGAGTAGGTTGACAAGTAACGGAACGACGTGTGTTTCTGCCAGACGTTCGAGTACAAGATCACTGCGGTCGTCTATGAATGTGAGCGAAATGGGCAATGATCCAGATCGCTTCAAGTGGAGGTCGAACGTAGACCTGACTCTTGCTACATCATTCTCACGACTCCAACCATGGAGATGAAGCCGGATGGATGTCCAGAGATGAGGATCCGATTCCACTATCGCTTTCCAAAGCTTGCACACTCGCGCAAGAGAAGATACTTGGAAGGCGTGGGGGATAAAATCTCCTCTGTCAATAGCGAGTACGCAGAGCTCGAAAATGTGTGCCAGCACTTCAGCAGGGAGGTGTGTTATCGGGGATCGCAATGCCATCTTGCGTTTTAAATGTTTGAGCGATTTATCTGCTGCAATCCTTGGTTCATCCTGGGATTCATCGTGGCCTAGGTAAGGCGCCGCAGATACGAGTCCCGTGTCCCTCAGAGTGGGCTATGCTGTCTTGAGCACACGATGGTTAAAGAGGAGCAGAAATAGTATTGTCACCAAATCAACGGCATCAGAAGGTGTATAGGGCATCTGTTTGCGAGTGTGGGTATGTCGACCGAGTTCACTGAAGGATGGTGGGGGGTATAGGACAGACGAAGCACCTGCGGGCACCTGCGTGTTTGAGAGGCGAGGCGGTGTGATTAGTAATTAAGTCCTTCTCCGTCGTATGCGTAGTAATAAAAGTGTTGGAGCAGGCAGGGACGGCGAACTCCCTCGCGGACTGCAGGGCACGACACGCCACCAGCACTACTCGCTTCGGCAGGGCCACCAGCCACTGCACAAGACCCCAGCCACTGCCAAGGGGACCAACCAGCGCCGCGGCACACACAATTAGTCTAATTAGATCCAAGCAAATACGAACTACCCTCGGGCCTCAGCCTCGCACGCTAGCAGCCGAATCTAACACACTAGGGTCGGCATTGCCGACATGAACATGATCACCGTCTAACCGTCTAACCCCCCCCCCAAAAAAGTACACATAGTATGAGACGATTTCACCGATATTGTGCCCTTCTACTGGATATATTTTTGTGCTCGAACAGCAATGGCGGACGCCAGAATTTATTTTCTTGTCAGGGATTACCGACCTTGACACAGTATGCACACGCTGTCGTCGGAAGCAGGGCCAAGTTGCGGTAGGGAAGAACCAGGGAGTGTACATGTACGGCCCGCGCGAGGGGGCGGGGGGGGAGGACGGTCGGACGACCACCGACACCCCTACTCTTTCTTCGCCCATTCGTTCGTTCTCATTCTCGGACGCCCACCGTTCCACTTCGCACTGGAAACGCTTGAACCCGCCAAATCGATCTTCTGAGCCACGGTGGCCGTTTGGCTTGTCGTCAAACACCACATTGACGCGTCGCAGCGGAGCTACCCCCGCAGCATGCGCACACAGAGGGCATGGTAGGCGGGGCGAATTGAAAGGGAAGAAGAACCGATACGCAGCTGGTGCCGCAACGGCGATGGATGCAAGGAGAGAGGCGGCATAAGAGGTTGGTTCCAGCACGTGACCTTTGCGGCTCTCCCTTCATTGCACCGCACCAGCTCTCAGATGTAAGTCCATCCTTTTGTCTCAGACACTGAGCTTCGTGTTGCAGGGTTTCGTCCCAGCCGAGACTGCTCAGCCCCTGCAGCGCCCCGTATATTCACCGACATCCTCATCTCGTCCCGGGCACCGCTAACGCTCATCTAACCCTTGCATAGCCCAATCAGAGCACTCGTCCAACCACCGGCACCTCCACCGAGCGAGCGCGGGCTCGGTCTGATGACAGCAACCGCCAGAATGTACTGCTAAACGACACAGGATGACCGCCGAGCTCTCAGACACACCCGGAGCCCGACCCTTACACTGGCAGATTGTGCATCCAACGCTGCAATGAAATACGCTTCAATGGAAAATCAACGGCCACCGACACCTCCAGTCCTCCGTCGTCCCCTCCCGTGTCTCCGCCCTCCTCGCCCTCAGACGTCCACCGCGTCAGTTCCGCCCAGAAACGCTTGACCTTGCGCAGTCGATCTTTTGAACCATCATCCTCGTTCGCCTCGTCGTCAAACATCACCTCGACGTGTCGAAGCGGAGCCACTCCCGCAGCACGTGCATGGTGACCCGCACGAGACCGAAACATGGTGAGGATTGGGTCCAGATCATCCACCGCCGAGGTCACCAACATGATCTCGCGCAATGCCGGTACCAGCGGACTATCGCTTTCCACTCGGTTTTCTCCATGACCAGAGACGGTCAGCCTGTGGATCAAACTAGCCGTGTCCTGTGATTGTGGACAGGGAGTGAAATAAACCGAGGAGAGCGTAGGGGAGAGTCCGAGGCACTGTACGAGTCCATCGTTCGACAAACAGCCCTCTTTGATAGAGAGGTTTAGGAGAGCGCACCCTGAACGTGCGATGAGGCCCGAATAACTGGAGTCGCGCGAAGGTAGATCTGGGTGGCTCTTGGCAACGACGGGTACGTCGAGCTTCAGTGTCTCAAGTTGAGGTACGGTGAGGTCATCTATTATAGTGCGCCCATGTAGCCGGTGAGAGGACTGACGGATGTGGAGCGTCCGATGACATGGCAAAGTGACGGGCCTGACACCACCTGAAGCGTAAAAAAATACGGTGTCTATGCCCAGGGAGCATGCGGTTATATTTTGACACTTGGCGAGATGCCTGAATTGTTTAGACAGCATGAGGATAGCGGCACCATTACCAATCGCGGATTGAAGGGATACCTCCGTCAGTCGTTTCCAACGGAGGACGATTTTGTTTTCCAGTAAATCCCTAGGTCCGGTGCATGCAAACGATTTGAGTTTCGTGGCGCGTGCCAGGTTTAGGCGAGAAGAGGCTACCAATTCTTCACCCAGGTCCATGCCGGGGCCGATGACAATTTCCAAGTGTTCCAAGGAGGGCAAGTCACACGGCGTAAACGTGAAAAGAAATCAAGTGAGATGCGTTTCCAACGACACGAATGTGTTCGGAGTCGATCGACAAGCAGCGAAACGGGTATTTCTGGCGCGGGATCGAAACCGACGCGACCATCTATGAACCTGAGTGACATGGGCAGTGAGCCCGACCGCTTCAGGTGAAGGTCAAACACATGTTCGAGCCTTGCCACATCCGCGTTACCGCTCCAGGGGTAAAGATGTACCCAGATGGACGTCCAGAGACGAAGATATGACTCCGCGATGGCTCTCCAGCGTCTGCACACCCGAGCCAGACGAGACGTGGGCATGGGGTCGGAAATGAAGTCATCCCTGCTCGCAACCAGCACGTAGAGCTCAAAGATGTAGGTCAACGTATCGGTGGCGAGGCGGGTCGCGGCGGGGCGCAACACCATCGCACGTTGTGCGTCTCGGAGCGGCGTTGCACCGTCTGTCCGTGATTCAACTCGGGACAGATCGTGAGCTGGATCAGGTGTTACGCGTTCCATCCCGTGCTACCCTCACTTGAGCGTACAATGTCATGGGATGGACGAAAGACACACGGATACTGCCACCCAATTGGAGGGGGAGCCAACGACGTCGGGAGTTGCAGAGAACTGTGGGCGAGCGCGAGGACGTCGAACGTCGGAACGGTTGAGGGGGAACATGTTAATGGCGAGCGGCGGCTGACACAGCGGCGGGACCAGACGCGAGTTCGAAGGAGATAGGGAAGGACAGAGAGTATGGCAGAGAGCGGCAGAGATGCAAGCTAGCGGTTTGCAGACGGAAAATGAATAGAACTGGCGATAAGATTGTGGGGACTCTTGCGCAGAATTCCGCACCGTACGAAAGGGTTTATATACATCGCGAGCGTAAGAGGCCGAGTGGCTCATTCCAAGGAGTGGCGGATGGTCTACCACAAGGTAACTATGAAAGAAGCGCTATTCAGACAAGGATGAAAGGAAACAAATGGGCACACACTGGTTTCGGTGGGGCGCGGGTGAAGACAGTGGGGATGAGAGTATACGGGCGAAGGGCAAGCCTAAGGACAGCGCAACCGGGGTGGTAACGGACGTGCAATAGACGAACAATTCAGTGAACGGCGGCGGCGGTGTGCAGAGATCGCGTGTTCCAGTCGACAAGGTAAAAGCGCAAGTACTTGAACTGTAGCATGTGAGAGGCAAGGCGGTGTAACTACAAGCCCGTTAGCACACGACGATCTTCATAAAAGTTGACGTCGATTCTTCACTAGCGTCGTGGCCTTTCACGTTGGTGAGATTATTTGCTTCTAACTGACCACTCCCGCCCCTGCCCTTCCTTTCAGCTTCGTTCTCGGACACCCACTGGGCCAACTCTTCCCGGACTTTGCAACCCCCACGAGACGCCACGAGACGTCCAAGTCGCGGATCAGGTCTGCCATGTCCAGCGACCGCGGGCAGGCAACGAACCGGGACAACACGAACATCGGCGAGAGCGCGAGACAGCGCGCAAGTTCGTCGTTGGGGAAGTATCCCAGATAAAGAGATACGTGAGGACACACCCCGAATGCACCAAGAGGTCCGAAAGGTTGCGCCCTTGCCAGGAGAGATGCCAGTCGTTCAAACCGGGCACCGCGGGTGCGCCGATCTGGGGGGTGTCAAGTCGAGGCAGGACGCAGGGTGAAATGCCTGAAATGTCAGAACGGATAGCGCTCGCGGCCCCATCATGAGGCACGAATTGAAAGGATTAGCCGATCCCAATGGAAGGAAATTCTGTCGAGCATCAAATGACCAGGTCCGCTATATAGGTCCGACTTGAGATTGTTCGCAAATTCCAGCTTTAGGAGAGCAGAGGCGGCTTGCCGTCCGAGCACGCTGGTACTGACGCCCAAATGCTCCAAGAAGAGCAGGTCGCGCGGCGCAAGCTTGAGAAGGAGAGGGTGATAGCCCCCTGGGAAATGGTGTAAGATACATCTCCAACGATGCGAAGGCGTTCGGAGCCGATCATCAAACATCAGAATGAGTGCACTTGTTGCTACAGCGTAACGGGGGCTATCGGCAGATGTCAGCGATATCTGCAATGTGCGAATCAAGTGGAAGTCGAGCCCAAACCTGACTCTTGTCACATCTTCCTCGCGTCTTTGGGACGCCTGGAAAGTAAATCTGGGTGGGCGTCCCGGTTTTGAAGGAAGGAAAGTGGCCGGAGACGCCACCAGACTGAGCGGATGATTGGACTCATCAAGAGGCAGGAAATGCATATGCACGAGGTATGAGCCGCACCACACGAGCAATACATCAGCATATCCAGTTCCAAGCGCAATCGAGGTCGGCAGCGCCATCTCACGCACTTCTGGTATCTGGAGCGACCCGTGACGGGCGCAGAGGAGTCGCTCCTCGTTTGAAACCGACTTCTTTAATTGAGATCGCTGTGAGGCACATTCTGAGCGCGCCAAGAGATGTGACACAAAGTACGGTCCGCTCCCCAATGAAATTAGCTACACTGGCTTCGAGCGTTCGAAGTGGTGGCAGAACAAGGTCGGTCATGATAGGCACGTGCGAATGGGTACGGAATCAGTGGATGCGAGGTGCGGACCTGAGATGCATAGAGCCCATAGCTCAGTCATAAGGCGCAAATTAAACGGCACCTAGAGAGGAGGAAGCTGAGCTGGCAATAATAAGCCGATCACTATATAATGTAGAGAAAATCACACCCAAAGAATCGATGCAGTTCGGGCAGAAGGTAGTTAAAAGTAACGTTCTGTCGAAGTGGTGTCGTTCAGGAAGTTCGCTCACGAATAAAAGAAATGATCTAATCACTGGTCACGTGACCCAATCACGCTCGAGACGCGTGCCCGCGTCGAATCCGCGCACAGCTTGTCCCTCGACTACAACCACCTTCATGCGAATCTTGTCCCCATCGCCGTCAGACGCGCAGACACCCCCTCCCCACAATGGGACAACGACGACTGCCGAGTCGGACAAGGGTGCGGAGACCAAGGCTACCAAAACACCCATCCTTGCGCCGAGTTCCACGGTGCCAGCGGTGACGCTCGACACCGACGTCGTGAGCGACAACATG
>JBBPLS010000702.1:0-10814 GCA_038089895.1 Boletellus ananas | reverse complement strand
TAGCCCTTAGTACATGCTTCCATTGATACACCAACACTTTGTTTATATGTGTTTGTCCCCCAGAGTTATTCAATGAACAATCAAAAAGTGCAAAACATTGGGACAATTTTGTGAGTCACTGTAAGAGAAAGATCAACCGGAGAAAGATTGGGAAAATCTGCGCACTCATCTATGATTGTAACAATACCCCCATCGTAGATCGGAGGCACCAACTCAGAACATATCCCCACTGGTGTGCGAGCCCTCACCGGTGTCGTCGCCGGCAAGAAATTCATCCCCTGATGCGCGTGGGCAGAAAGGCACAGAGTGTCCAGCCTTTCCGCAATTGGGGCAAAGGCGTTGAGGGCAAGTGTACTGGGGATGCCCGGGAGCAGAAATGTGGCAGTAAGGGCATTTGTAAGATCGACATGTGGGTCGATGATGACTCGAGGACCCGCATACGAAGCATACTGATCTCCGCCTTCTAGATGTTGGAGAACTAATGGGAGAAGGGCTATCGGAGGAATCTTGCCGCTCAATGCCATCATTTGGTCCATCCAATACCGCTGTGGACTGTTTGACCAGGTCCGAATCGCCTCTAGTGCCAGGTAAAACCATGCGTGCACTAGGTTTATGTCCTCTGGAGAGAGTTCTAATAGATTTGGGTCAGGGAGGAGGGACTGGTATAGGTTGTCTGGGTCTTGGCGGGGTCGTGGGGTCAGGTCTCGGGGTGTCTGGGCAGATTGGGACGAAGTTATGCTCGGGGGTAGGTATCCTCTGGCTGGTTGGCTGTGGCGAATGTCCTGTGGAAAGTTCTGGTTCATGATCGGTGTCGCCCACAGGAGTCCATTCTGGGGAGAGCGAGGGAACGTCTGGGAAGTAATAGAATTGTCGCTCGTCGATAGAGAGGAGTGAGAGATGGAGTCACAGATGAGGGAGAATGAGTTCTCTCGGGAGTTGGCGAATCGCCCTAGGGAATCCTGATAGTAGGGCGAAGTCCCTGATAGTCTCTCTTGCCGAGGCGAGCGAGGAAAGGGCAACCTCGAGGGTGATCCTGTGGCTGTTGTCCATGGCCCAGGTGGCATTGGGAAGTAGATCAATAACCGCTCGTTGGGTGATGAAGTAGAAACCAGCGAGATGAACGACAATGGGGAGATAGGCTGAGCCACGGAAGATCTCAGTATCTTCTAAGGCGAAGGCGCAAGCAGGATCTCTAAGCAAGTCAAGCACAAAGTTAACCAGAGTAGTGCGAGGGAGGCGATTAAGACGCAGCGGTGGAATATCTCCAGGATCCAGGGGACGAGAGGGTTGGTGCATAGGGATGACAGTGTTGCGAAGATGTTGTCCGATGGGTTGGTACACGGGAAGATCGGCCAAAACAGAATCAATGAATTGCCAAAAAGGATGAATATTTAAACGATTAAAAGGGGAGTCACCATGGGTCTCCTCGTGCGGTGCCCCACCCGGAACTGTTGTAGTCAAGATCGGGGAACTCTACTGAGAAACACCAAGCTCGCGCTCGGTCGATCTCTAGTAAAGGTTGGATGGGTTGATCCTGACCGGGGGTATCCTCGTCAGGAGGAGTCTGGCATTGGCGATAGATGACTTGGGCCGGGGTGAGAGCGTAGCGGACTCCAGTCCGAAGCACGAGGAGGCGGCAATGAGTGTCCCAGAGACAAAGAAGAATCAACAAAAAGGGGCAAAAGAAGCAAACAAAGAAGATGAGAAGAAAGGCGAACAGCGAAGGGGAAATTGAGAACATGGTACTTTAAGTAGTTGGTGGGGTCATGCTACGTTCTCTTTCTTCTTCGTCCTGTTGAGGGGAATTCTTTGGGCCGCGCAGCCTTATAAGCTCGAAGGAGTTCGTGGGAACCTGTCAGATTGCGTTCGGGTTCCCGGGTATTTTCAGCGGATGAGTAACCCTTCCATCAGATCAAGTATTGCCTTCGTGCAGCAGTGCCTTGATGAGCAAGAATTTGATCTACCTCGTATTGTTCTTCTCCGTCGAGATGCTCAGGCGGGGGGTTCGGGTAATTGGGTCCGTGTTCCTGTGTTTCCTTATATGGGTGTAACAGATTGGCGTGGAACACCGGGTGTATCTGCCAGGTGGGGGGAAGCTTAAGTTTGTAAGTGACTGGAGAGATTACTTGAACAATCTCGAAGGGACCTTCTCGTCGAGGGGCAAGTTTTCATGACGCGTAATGAAGCTTCAGGTTGCGGTTGTCTAACCACACCTTGTCTCCAACTTTCCATGGTCTGTAAGAGGATCGGACCCTTTCTGCCATTGCCTGTCGCGCCACCTGATGCGCTTGCTGTGCTTCATCTCAGGCTTTATTGAGAATAGTCAGCCGTTCCTCTAGGGCAGGGAGGAACGTTTGTCCGATGGTGGGATATGCCCGTGGTTCATAACCCATCATCAGTGAGAACGGGGTTTGCTTGGTCACTGAGTGGACTGTGGAATTGTGTGCGAATTCAGCCATAGGGAGGAGGTCGGCCCAGGTGTGAGGATTGCCTTGGCAAAAGATCCGTAGGTAGGTCTCCAGTTCCTGGTTGACCCGTTCGGTTTCACCGTCGGTTTGTGGGTGGTAAGCAGTGGATAGGGCGAGGTCGTATTGGAGCAGGCGGGATAGTTCTCGGGTGAAGGCTGAGGCAAACTGTGGTCCTCGATCAGATATACAATGATCATGCAGGCTGAATCAGGGGAAGATGTGTTTGAAAAATAGGGAGGCTACACCAGCCACATCAATCGTAGAGTGACAAGGGAGGAAAATTACCCCCTTTGTAAGCCCATGGTCGACCACGACCAGTACAGAGTTGAAACCTGAGGACAGGGGTAATGCAGAGATCAGATCCAAAGAGATTTGCTGAAACGGACGAGTGGCAACAGAAGGGATCGGGGATAGGGGCAGTGTGGTCGGGTGTATGATCACCTTATTGGCCTGGCAGACAGAGCAACCGGCCACGAATTTACGAATGAAGGTGGACATTCCCGGCCACCAGTAATCTCACTGAGCGAGGTGAAGCATGTGAAAGAAACCACCGTGGCCCCCCGCAGCGGACTCATGCAACGACCATATAAGAGAAGTGTGGGCGGACTCAGGGATGTAGAGGCGATTGCAGAAGTATAGCAATCCATCGGTATATTGCCAATCTGCGCAGGAGGCATGTGGTAACAGAGAGCGATCCTGTTCCAGTGTGGCCAAGGCATCGACGACTAGGGGGTCGGTCGGGGTAGAAGACGTGATCTGCCCCACCAAGGTGGCATCCAAGGCCCGAATGAAATGCGCAGCAGATAGGAGGGTAACATCCTGGTTGTCCTCCGTAACATCCACGTCAGGGAGGTGGGAGAGTGCGTCTGCAGGGCCCATGGTGGTGCCCGGGGTGTGTTGAAATGACAGGTCGAAATCCTATAGGAACAACATCCATCTGGCCTGGCGACGGGAGAGTTTATGTGGCTGTTTGAAGTATGCCAAGTTCTTGTGATCAGTGATGATGGTGACGCGGTGTGGGGTTCCAGTCAGGTATTGACGCCATTCCTCCAAAGTCCGGATGACGGCAAGGAGTTCCCTGTCATAGATGTCGTAGTTACGCTCTTCAAGGGCGAAAGTCTTGGAAAAATAGGAGCAAGGGTGGAGATCTCCGTTGGTATCCTTCTGCATGAGGATAGCTTCCGATGTGACAAGGGAAGCATCGGTCATGATCCAGAAAGGTTCCGCAGGATTGGGCATGTGTAAGACAGGTTGCTTGAGGAAAGCATCGTGAAGGGCTACAAATGCCTCTTGGCATTGATCCGACCAAGTCCAAAGAACCCCTTTCTTCATTAAGTCATGCAAAGGCTGGCAAATGGCAGAGAAATTGGGAATGAACTTCCTGTAAAAGTTACAGAACCCGATAAATGATCGGACTGCCTTGACAGTTTTAGGGGGTTCCCAGTCCTTGATGGCAGATAACTTGGTTGGGTCGAGTCCGACTTGGCCCGGTCGTACGATCATTCCTAAGTATTCCACTTCAGATACATTGAAGAAACACTTGGAAAGTTTTAGAAATAGATGGTTTTCCCTCATCCGCTGGAGTACTCGCAAAGTACACCGGTGATGTTCCTTGGGATTATCTGAGTGGATGATAAGATCGTCCATGTAGATGATCAGCCATCCTTCCGCTACTATATCACGAAAGACGTCGTCCATGAGGGCTTGGAACGTGGGAGGAGAGTTGCACATGCCAAAGAACATAACTAGCAGTTCAAACAATCCAAAGGGGGTGATGAAGGCTGCTTTCCAAGTATCGGAGGGTTTAATACGAACATTGTTATACCCCCATCGTATGTCCATTTTTGTGAAGATAGAGGATCCCCAGAGTTTATCCATGAGCTCGGAAATGAGAGGAAGGGGGTAGGCATTTTTGACAGTGTGCTCGTTGAGATATCGATAGTCTTGGCAAGGTCGTAGGCCTCTGTCCTTCTTTTGTACAAAGAAGAAAGGCGAGGCTTGGGGAGATTTAGATGGTTTGATCTTGCCGGACTTTAGATGCTCATCAACGAACGCTCTACAGGCTTCCAGCTCTTTCAGATTGAGGGGGTACGCCTTTGCTACTCGTGGAACAAAGGATGGGGTAAGGTCAATCACGTGGTCATATGGCCGGTGTGGGGGTAGTTCTCCTGCAATTGGTTCATTGAACACATCCTGGAAGGCCTTATATTCTAGGGGTAATTCTCGCTCTTCCTTCTGTTGTTGTTGAGCGAGTTCAGTAGAGATGGTCAACTTCCCTATCCACTGGAGTAGGGCTCGCTGAAAGTTTCCCTCGTTCTGTTCTTCCGGGTTGAGGTCAAGGTAGCGAATGAGATACCTTTGGGAAATGTAGTCCTTAGCCGGAGGAACGATGGTCAGATCAGGAAGGGAGAGTGTTCCTGTAGACCAGTCAATCTGGGGATTCCACTCTCATAACCAATTGATCCCGAGGATCACCCCTTCATGTCCGCAGTCGATGACGAAGAATCGTCGATCTTCATTTAGATCGCTGATCCTTAATGTGAGAGTGATGTAATGATGGATCATTCCATTTCTGTTATCCGTCCCATCTACGTTATGAGCCTGAATAGGGGTTTTCAGGTGCATCATTGTCCAACCATGGACCTTTACGAGATGCTTGTTGACGAAGCATCCGGTAGCTCCGCTGTCTACCAAAGCAGTGGTTGCAATGTTTCAGGTCGCTCCAACTTCATAGAGGTAAATGGGGAGTTTGATTGCTCTAGAGTTGGTACCTGATACAAATATGGGAGCGATGGTGTGGGGAGGAGAAGACATTGCTACTTTCCTCCCTTCTAAAAACCCGATGGTTTGGCGATATAGATTGCGCGGACTTGTTCCGCAGGATCAGGGGCGCAGAGTTTCAGGATGCGAAGTAATTCGTCCCGAGGGAGATCTGTGTTCTGAATAAACTCTCCTAAGGCATCCATGGAGGACTCTACTGCATTGACTCGTTGCTTCGGAGGGAAGCGACGAGGGGGGGTGGTCCTGGATCCTCCTCAATGATTGGAGGATCGGTATCCTATCCTGTGGCATACAAAACATTTGTTGTTCTTCATATGTTCTGCCCGTTCTACTGGAGTGAGGCGAATCGCGTCGATATCCATGGCATTGGGGTCCCTTGCTGCTCGGCTATTTCCTCCTCCATAGGGGAGAGGCAGGAATCTCTTTGGGTCCCGGATTTTCCTAAGATGCAATAGGTTTTCATTGAACCTTTGCGCGGCTTCCAGCCAACTTTCTCAAGTTGCTGGTTGAGGGTTAAGCGTGGTCATCATTTCGGCCAGCTTGTGGTCTACCCCTCTCCGTAAGACATCGATCAGAATGTCGTGATAGTCTTCAGTAAGACTGCTCTTGCCAACCTTTAATCTAAAGGTGGCAACATAGGCATCGAAGTTTCCTCTCTTCGCATGCGCCGGCATCTTTTCCTCGGTCGGTTCCAGGAAGTCATGTTGTCATAGTTCATATAGATCATTGCAAGCTCTCTCCTTTTCTCCAGCAGGGACAAAGGCGGCTTTGAAAGCATTGGCGAAAGTGTCCCAGGTGGCTGTAGGTGTCTTGAGGTACCAAGACTCAGCGAAGACCGCTCCTTGTCCTTTACTCATCTTATTGAGGGCAGTGAGGATTTTGGAGGCGTCGTCATTATAGATATGCTCATTCATAAGGAAGTAGGCTTCCATAGATAGGAGCCACCTGGTAGCATCGGACTCATTTCCGGAAAAGTCTGTGGGTAAGCCCACCTGTCTTTCTGCCTTCTTATGTTCCTCCTCAAAAGGTTCAGGAGTTACTGGTCGGGCTGAAGTGGACGGCATGGGTACGTCTGGAGTGACGGTGATTTTGGGAGGGGTATTCTGGACTGGGGTAGAGATGAAGACATCCTTGTAAGATTCTTCCTGGGTAAGCACTGGAGGTGCGAGGCGACCAGGGGAGGCTTGTATGGAGTCTGGGGTGACGGAGGGCCGTCTACATCGTTGTCCGAATAATGGGTTGGCTGGGGGTCTACCAGATACGCGTTGTCGGGCAGGGGGAGGTGAAGGTGATCGCCGATGTTCTATCTCAGAGTGAGGGGTTTCTTCCTCCTCTGGTGGGATGTAATCTTCGTCTGAAGATTCGGGTGGTGCTCAAAATGCTGTGATGGATGGTTCTCGCCCTACTGCTAGATAGCAGGGGTGGAGGGACGAGTTAGTTCTTTTGTTACGCGAACGCGTAGAACCTAACTGTCGAGCGCACACTCAACAAGTGGTGCGAGACTATTGATGGGAAAGGGATCTCACTATCCTCACGAGGACTCGTGGACAGGTAGAAACTACGCGTGTATTGCACAGAACTAACTGGAGAAATTACAAGTACAGGGCGCGTATAAATACCTAGGCATAGCTGTACACGCTCTAGGGTAGACGTGAGATACCTAGTGTGAATGGGGAAGGGACACGCAACTGCAGACGAATGCGATCGGAGGAGTAAGCGTCCGTGAGATAGGGGAAGTGTAATCATGGCCAAATACGGAAGGTGTAAGTCGCGTTGCGCCCAAAGAAGAATGTGGGAAAGTACAGTGGCACAACTGCGATCAGTGGTAACATGAAAACCGAAGGAAACCTATCCGGCTGCGGAGTGGAATAGAAAGCCGGGTATAGGCGAGTCATCGAGCCAGAGGCTGTCCAACTCTGCGATCAAAGAATGGTCTGAAGTAAGAGAAAGATCAACCGGAGAAAGATTGGGAAAATCTGCGCGCTCATCTATGATTGTAACAGTAATGGTCCAATAAGGTCTACTGAAATGATTTCCCATGGGGCTTTGGGAACAGCATTTGGATGTAAAGGGGTTTTCTTTCCTTTAGTATCCGCTTTCACCCATTGGCATTTATAATGAGAGTGGGGATAAAACAGTGTATCACAGATTGGCTAGTAGTAGCACCAATACCACTCTCACTTGGGGCACAGCAACGAAGGGATTGGTGTACAGTGTGAGACTCACTGTACTAGCAGAGTGTAGTCTTGGTAGTGGAGTATCAGTACCTCAGTAGGGGTACTGAAGTGCAGATAAGATAGAGTTTAATGTGGGGAATGATCCTCAGGTGAGGTAAGAGGGAAATGAAATCAGGGAACTCCTTCTGGAATTCGTTGTTCTTCTGTTACAGCATTGTACATTACATGCCCTTTATATATGTTACATAAAGCGGAGTTCCAACTCTAAACATGAGTCATGTTCGAGTCATAGTGACTCATAATGACTCATAATGACTCATAGTGACTCATGATTGTTGAAGAGCGTACCTGATTATATAATGTACAGCCTCATGACTCATAATGAGTCATGGTAAGTCATATTAAGTCATGCTATGTCAATCTCTAATGGATCTTAGATCTCATTAGGTTTAGATGCTTAATAGCGATCCTAATAGTGTCATTAGGATAATCCTACCTTAGTTTGATTAGGTTAGGATTGTTAATCCAGGTCACTACCAAGTATTTACTAGGACTTGGTATTACCTTTACTACCATAGTTTCCTATGGTAAACTGGAATTAGTCCGGAAGATTTGGATTAACTTTTACCTTGATTAAGTGTGTGATACACCTTAATCTTCGACAGACTTCCCTGAAGAAGAAAAAAGAATGTCAAATCCCGCCCCTGCTCCTGCTCTGGTCACTGTCACGGTAGACCAAATGAATGCTACAATCGCCGCCGCCGTTGCTGTGGCATTGGCCAATTACCAGCCAATGCCCGCTCCCGCCACCATCCATATCCCCAGTCTCCTGGTCATCCGAGAAGACGATGAGTCAATCGGAAAATCCTTCATGAGCAAGCCGGACAACTTCTCTGGTAAAAAAGAACATTTCCACACCTGGTGGAGACAGATGATCCTTTACCTCGGAGGATTCAACAAGGAACCTGAGGCAAAACAAAAGATTATGATCATTCTGTCATTCATGAAGGAAGGAGCCGCCGGAAGATTTGCAGATAACTTCATTGAGAAGTTCCTGCCCATGCTTGGCACGTTTGCTTTTGAAACGTTCAAGCATTTACTCGCCAATACATTTATGCCTGCTTCACAAAGGCAGAACACTGAACAGGAGCTCTTAGAGCTCAAACAGGGTCAAAAAGAAGATTTGGAAGCCTTTGTTGTATGCTTCCAAGGCCTAATCATCGAAGACCAATATGATGGAATCCAAAATGGCAGATTCCTCATCAATCTTCTGAGATGTGCCGTCCACAATGAGGTTGTGGAGTTCGTGGAAAGGTCGCAATTGGCCTTGTTGGACTCTAGCGACCTCGAAGCGTGGATGAGAGCCCTCCTGTCAGCAGATAGAGTCCTGCAGGAAATTGCCTCACGAAAGAAGGAATCACATGGCCCCCAATGACCCCCTGCATTTGTCCCACGCCCACTACCAATCCCGCTCCAGCAGGGGTACATCTCACCCTGGTACCGCGGAAACAACCTGGTGTCAAATTACCAATATGCACGTCCCACCGCACCACCACCCCCACCGGCTCAACCCAGCCTTTATACCCCCAGAGTGTTCCCAGGCCAGGGAGCACCCATGGACCTCTCCAAGGCGCGAGCCGAGGGGAAGTGTCACATGTGTGGGAAACCATGGCCTTGTGCCAAGCACTTCCAACCCCGTACCCACCCCACCAAGACGATGACCTTCTGGAATTGTCAAATAAATTATACAGACACTGAAGACCTTGCGAAGCAGATTTTGGAGGTGGAAAAAGAATTGGGTTTTCAAAACAGAGAGTAGATATGGCCTCGTCTGTCTCTCCTGTAACATTAGCTAGCATGAACAAATTTTCTTGTTTGCCAGTTGATGAGAATGAGGTCAGAAAGTTAAGATACAAGTGACTGGGAAAAGAAAGTCGAACCCTGGTCAAAGGAACAGAGAACAGCGCAGGTTTTGACCTATACAGTGCTGAAGAAACTGAGGTCCTTCCACAACAACAAAAGTTGGTTGGAACTCAGATCGCCTTGGCAGTACCAAAGGGAACCTATGGTAGGGTTGCCCCACGAAGCAGACTGTCATTGAAAGGGATTGACGTCAGAGCCGGTGTGATTGACACCGACTATTGGGGAGAAGTCAAAGTTCTCCTGATAAATCACTCTGATGTCAAGTTTGACATAAAGAAAGGTGACAGGATAGCCCAACTGATCATAGAGAAGATCAGTTTGGAAGAATTGAACGAAAAAGAAAACCTCGAGGATACGACCTGAGGAGAAAAAGGTTTCAGATCAACAGGAATGTCCGAAATAAAAAAGAGAAAGAAGGAAAAGAAAGTACATTTTGACAAGTCGACAGAATTGAGAAAGGTTCCTGAGATCCGCACGCAAGATAAGGTGGACACTCGAAATGTGACTGGCAGTGATAAAGAGTGGTTGAATACTGTGGATCCCTGGACTTGCCAGTGGATTAAGAAGGTTATTGACCACAAAGACGAACAACGAGCAATCAAACACGTAAGATCGTTCATTCACGAATCAAGAATCGGGGAAATCAGACCCCAAACAATCAAGTTGCTGAAAGAAGCAACAGAAATGGAAGCGCAATTTGCACTGCGAGAGTTGCAAAATAAACCACGCTTCATAAAAAGAAAAAGATCGGACAATGCGTTTGAGATCCACAGTACGATACTAAAGACCAATGGAACAACTTTGGAGATCAAAGCACTCCTCGATTCAGGATGCACGGACACGGTCATTGACAGTAAATTTGCCTGCGACAAAGATCTCCCGATCTATAAATTACCCGTTCCAATTCCAGTGTACAATGCCGATGGAACTCAAAATGCAAAAGGATCGATAAAGGAGTTCGCCATAATGGAATTACATATAGGGGAACATAAAGAACAGATAACCATGGCCTTGTCCAAACTAAGTACTCATGAGATCTTTTTAGGCCATGACTGGTTAAAAAAGCATAACCCCTCTATTAATTGGCAAACAAAAAGCATCAAATTCAACTGTGGAAACAACCACACTGAAGGACTCATAGAAAGTCGGGAAGAGGAACATTTGTTCTATATAGATCAACAGTATCTCCGAAACCTCTCCACTGATATTGCTGCTGAAGCAGGAAAAGAAAAACACGCAAAGACATTCAAAGAAACAGTACCGGCACATTATCATGATTATAGAGACATTTTCTAATGAGAGTGGGGATAAAACAGTGTATCGCAGATTGGCTAGTAGTAGCACCAATACCACTCTCACTTGGGGCACAGCAACGAAGGGATTGGTGCACAGTGTGAGACTCACTGTACTAGCAGAGTGTAGTCTTGGTAGTGGAGTATCAGTACCTCAATAGGGGTACTGAAGC
>JBBPLS010000701.1:0-10855 GCA_038089895.1 Boletellus ananas | reverse complement strand
AGGGAGGCGATTGAGACGCAGCAGAGGGATATCTCCAGGATCCAGGAGGCAAGAGGGTTGGTGCATAGGGATGACAGCGTCGCGAAGATGTCGTCCAATAGGTTGGTACACGGGAAGATCGGCCAAGACAAAATCGATAAATTGCCAAAAAGGATGAATATTTAAAGGAATAAAAGGGGAGTTACCACGGGTCCCCTCGCGTGGCGCCCCACCCGGAACTATTGTAGTCGAGGTCAGGAAACTCTACTGAGACACACCAAGCTCGTGCTCGGTCGATCTCCAGTAAAGGCTGGATGGGTTGATCCTGACCGGGAGTATCCTCGTCAGGAGGAGTCTGGCGTTGGTGATAAACAACTTGGGCCAGGGTGAGAGCATAGCGGACTCCAGTCCGAAGCGCGAGGAGGCAGCGGTGAGCGTCCCAGAGACAAAGAAGAACTAGTAAAAAGGGGCAAAAGAAGCAAACGAAGAAGATAAGGAGAAAGGCGAACAGAGAAGGAGAAATTGAGAACATGATGCTTTAAGTATAGGTGGGGGTTGTACTATGTTCTCTGTCTTCTTCGTCCTTCTGAGGGGAAGTCTTTGGGCCGCGCAGCCTTATAAGCTCGAAGGAGTTTGTGGGAACCTGTCAGATTGCATTCAGGTTCCCAGGTATTCTCAGTGGATGAGTAACCCTTCCATCAGATCAAGTACTGCCTTCATGCTGCGGTACCTCGATGAGCAAGAATCTGATCTACCTCATATTGTTCTTCTCCATCAAGATGCTCGGGCGGGGGGTTCGGGTAATTGGGTCCGTGTTCCTGTGTTTCCTTATATGGGAGTAATAGATTGGCGTAGAACACTGGGTGTATCCGCCATGTGGGGGGAAGCTTGAGCTTGTAAGCGACAGGAGAGATTACTTGGACAATCTCGAAGGGACCTTCTCGCCGAGGGGCTAATTTCCGCGAGGCATAATGAAGCTTCAGGTTGCGGTTGTCTAACCACACCTTGTCTCCGACTTTCCATGGTTTGTAAGAAGATCGGACCCTTTCTGTCATAGCCTGTCGCACCACCTGATGTGCTTGCTGCGCTTCATCTCGGGCTTTGTTGAGAATAGTCAGCCATTCCTCGAGAGCGGGGAGGAATGTTTGTCCGATGGCGGGATAAGCCCGTGGTTCGTAACCCATCATTAGCGAGAAAGGGGTCTGTTTAGTCACGGAATGGACTGCGGGATTGTGAGCGAATTCAGCCATAGGGAGAAGGTCGGCCCAGGTGTGAGGGTCGCCTTGGCAAAAGATCCGTAAATAAGTCTCCAGTTCCTGGTTGACCCGTTCGGTTTCACCGTCGGTTTGTGGATGGTAAGCAGTGGATAAGGCGAGGTCGTATTGGAGCAGACGAGATAATTCGCGGGCGAAGGCCGAGGCAAACTGTGGTCCTCAATCAGATATACAACGATCATGCAAGCCGAACCAGGGAAAGATGTGTTTGAAAAATAGAGATGCTACGCCGGCTGCATCGATCATAGAGTGACAAGGAAGGAAAATTACCCCCTTTGTAAGCCCATGGTCTACCACGACCAGGACGGAGTCAAAACCCGAGGACAGGGGTAGCGTGGAGATCAAATCCACGGAGATTTGTTGAAACGGACGAGTGGCGACAGAAGGGATTGGGGATAGGGGTGGTGTGGTCGGGTGGGTGATCACCTTATTGGCCTGGCAGACAGAGCAGCCAGCCACAAATTTACGAATGAAGGTGGACATCCCCAGCCACCAATAATCCCGTTGGGCGAGGTGAAGCATGCGAAAGAAACCGCCATGTCCTCCCGCGGCGGACTCGTGCAAAGATTGAATAAGAGAAGTATGAGCGGACTCTGGGACGTAGAGGCGATTGCGGAAGTACAGCAGTCCACCGGTATATTGCCAGTCTGCTCGGGAAGCACGTGGTAGGAGAGAGTGGTCGTGTTCCAGTGCGGCCAGGGCATCAATGACAAGGGGGTCGGTCGGGGTGGACGTTGAGATCTGCTCTACCAGAGTGGTATCCAAGGCCCGAACGAAATGCGCGGTGGATAGGAGGGTGACATCCTGGTTGTCCTCCGTAACATCCACGTCAGGGAGGCGGGAGAGTGCATCTGCGGGGCCCATGGCGGTGCCTGGGGTATGTTGAAATGACAGGTCGAAGTCCTGCAGGAACAACATCCATCGAGCTTGGCATCGGGAGAGTTTATATGGCTGCTTGAAGTATGCCAAGTTCTTGTGATCCGTGATGATGGTGACGCGGTGTGGGGTTCCAGTCAGATATTGGCACCATTCCTCTAGTGCCCGGATGACAGCAAGAAGTTCCCTGTCATAGATGTCATAGTTGCGTTCTTCAGGGGCGAAGGTTTTGGAGAAGTAGGAACAGGGGTGAAGATCTCCGTTGGTATCCTTCTGCATGAGAATAGCTCCTGATGTGACAAGGGAAGCATCAGTCATGACCCAGAAAGGTTCCGCAGGGTTAGGCATGCGTAAGACGGGTTGTTTGAGAAAAGCATCGCGGAGGGCTATGAATGCGTCCTGGCACTGTTCTGACCAAGTCCACAGAACTCCTTTCTTCGTCAAGTCGTGCAGAGGTCTGCAGATGGCTGAAAAGTTGGGAATAAACTTTCGATAGAAGTTACAGAACCCAATGAATGATCGGACTGCTTTGACAGATTTAGGCGGTTCCCAATCTCTGATAGCAGATAGTTTGGTGGGGTCGAGTCTGATTTGGCCTGGTCATACGATCATTCCTAAGTATTCCACCTCAGATACGTTGAAGAAGCATTTGGAGAGTTTTAAGAAGAGATGGTTTTCTCTCATTCGTTGGAGCACTCGCAAAGTATGCCTGTGATGCTCCTCAGGATTATCTGAGTGGATGATAAGATCGTCCATGTAGATTATCAGCCATCCTTCCGCTACCATATCGCGGAAGACGTCGTCCATGAGGGCTTGGAACGTGGGAGGGGAGTTATACATGCCAAAGAACATAACCAGCGGTTCGAATAATCCAAAAGGGGTGATGAAGGCTGCTTTCCAGGTGTCTGAGGGTTTAATGCGAACGTTGTTATACCCCCATCGTATATCCATTTTTGTGAAAATGGAGGATCCCCGAAGTTTATCCATGAGCTCGGAGATGAGAGGAAGGGGGTAGGCATTCTTGACAGTGTGCTTGTTGAGATATCGGTAGTCCTGACAAGGTCGCAGACCTCTGTCCTTCTTTTGTACGAAGAAGAAGGGTGAAGCCTGGGGAGATTTAGATGGTTTGATCTTGCCGGACTTTAGATGTTTGTCAACGAATGCCCTACAAGCTTCCAATTCCTTCGGATTGAGTGGATAGGCTTTTGCCATGTGTGGAATGAAGGATGGGGTGAGGTCGATCGCATGATCATATGATCGGTGTGGAGGCAGTTCTCCTGCGATGGGTTCCTCAAACACATCCTGGAAGGCTTTATACTCCAGGGGAAGTGGTCGTTCTTCCTTCTGTTGTTGTTGAGCAAGTTCAGTGGAAAGGGTTAATTTTCCTATTCATTGGAGTAAAGCTCGCTGAAAATTCTCCTCATTCCGTTCGTCTGGGTCTAGATTAAGATAGCGAATGAGATATCGTTGGGAGATGTGGTCCTCGGTCCTCGGAGTAAAGGTTCAATCAGGAAGGGAGAGTGTCCCAGTAGACCAGTCGATCTGGGGATTCCGTTCTCATAACCAATTGATCCCGAGGATCACCCCTTCATGTCCGCAATCAATGACGACGAATCGTCGATCTTCGGTTAGATCGCCGATCTTTAACGTGAGAGTGATGTAATGACGGATCATTCCATTTCAGTTATCCGTCCCGTCTACATTATGAGCCTGAATAGGAGTTTTCAGGCATGTCGTTGTCCATCCATGGACCTTCGCGAGATGCTTATTGACGAAGCATCCAGTAGCACCGCTATCTACTAAAGCGGTGGTTGCAATGTTTCGAGTTGCTCCGATTTCGTATAGGTAAATGGGGAGTTTGATCGCTCTAGAGTTGGTACCTGATACAAATACAGGAGCGATGACGTGGGGAGGAGAAGACATTGCTACTTTCCTCCCTTCTAAAAACCTGATGGTTCAGCAGTATGGATCGCGCAGACTTGTTCTGCAGGATCAGGGGTGCAGAGTTTCAGGATGCGGAGTAATTCGTCCCGGGGGAGATCTGTGTTCTGAATGAACTCCCCTAAGGCATCCGTGGAGGATTCCACTGCATTGACTCATTGCTTCGGAGGGAGACGACGAGGGGGGGTGGTCCTGGATCCTCCTCGATGATTGGTAGATTGGCATCCTACCCTGTGGCATACAAAGCATTTGTTGTTCTTCATATGCTCAGCTCGTTCCACTGGAGTGAGGCGAATCGCATCAATCTCCATGGCGTTGGGGTCCCTTGTGGCTTTGCTAGATCCTCCTCCATAGGGGAGAGGCAGGAATCTCTTTGGGTCCCGGATCTTCCTAAGGCACAACAGGTTCTCATTAAACCTTTACACGGCTTCCAGCCAACTTTCCCAAGTTGTTGGTTGAGGGTTAAGCGTGGTCATCATTTCAGCCAGCTTGTAGTCTACCCCTCTCCGTAAGACATCGATCAAAATGTCATAATGGTCCTCAGTAAGACTGCTCTTGCCAACCTTTAGTCTAAAGGTGGCAGCATAGGCATCAAAGTTTCCTCTCTTCGCATACGCCGGCATCTTTTCCTTGGTCGGGTCCGGGAAGTCATGTTGTCGTAGTTCATATAGATTATTGCGAGCTCTTTCCTTTTCCCCAGCGGGGACAAAGGCAGCTTTAAAAGCATTGGCAAAAGTGTCCCAGGTAGCTGTAGGTGTCTGGAGATACCAAGACTCAGCGAAGACCGCTCCTCATCCTTTGCTCATCTTATTGAGAGTGGTTAGGATTTTGGAGGCGTCGTCATTGTAGATATGCTCATTCATAAGGAAGTATGCTTCCATAGATAGGAGCCACCTGGTAGCGTCGGACTCATTTCTGAAGCCCGCTCATCTTTCTGCCTTCTTGTGTTCCTCCTCGAAGGGATCTGGTCGGGCAGAAGTGGAAGGCATGGGTACGTCTGGATCTGGGGTGACAGTGATTCTGGGAGGGGTATTCTGGACTGGGGTATGGGTGAAGACGTCCTCGTAAGATTCTTCTTGGGTAAGCACAGGAGGTGCAAGGCATCCCGGGGAAGCTTGTATAGAGTCTGGGGTGACGGAGGGTCGTCTACGTCATTGTCTGAATAACAGGTTGGCTGGGGGTCTACCAGATATGCGTCGTTGGGCAGGGGGAGGTGAGGGTGATCGCCAATGTCTTGTCTCAGAGTGAGAGAATTCTTCTTCCTCTGGCGGGATGTAATCTTCGTCGGAAGATTCGGGTGGTGCTCAAAATGCCGTGGTGGATGGTTCTCACCCTTCTGCTAGATAGCAGGGGCGGAGGGACGAGTTAGTTCTTTTGTTACGCTAACGCGCAGAACCTAACTGTCGAGCGCACACTCAACAAGTGGTGCAAGACTATCGATGGAAAGGGGATCTCACTATCCTCGCGAGGACTCGTGGACAGGTAGAAACTACGCGTGTATTGCGCAGAACTAACTGGGGAAATTACAAGTACAGGGCGCGTATAAATACCTAGGCATAGCTGTACACGTTTTAGGGTAGACGTGAGATACCTAGTGTGAATGAGGAGGGGACACGCAACCGCAGACAAATGCAATCGGAGGAGTAAGCGTCCGTGAGATAGGGGAAGTGTAATCATGGCCAAATGCGGAAGGTGTAAGTCACGTCGCGCCTAAAGAAGAATGTGGGAAAGTACAGTGGCGCGACTGCGATCAGTGGTAACATAGAAACCGAAGGAAACCTATCTGGCTGTGGAGTGGAATAGAAAGCCGGGTATAGGCGAGTCATCGAGCCAGAGGCTGTCCAACTCTGCGGTCAAGGAATAAGTCGAAGTAAGAGGGAAGTCAACTGGAGAAAGAATAGGAGATTCAATGCGCTCATCTATGATTGTAACACATTCTTCTTCACACCTAACACAGATCACTCACTGCCTATCAGTGGGAATGCACCCCATAACATGGCAGTCAGCAGCCTTCCAATTCCACATCCACATCAGACAACTTACTGCCTATCAGTGGAAGTGCACCCCATGCCATGGTCATAAGACAGTTTTCATGTTACTGATAAGCTATGTTATACATACCTATATGGTATCAATACCAGTCAAGCATTGGTTAATCTGTCTACATCAATTTGTGCATGGGTCTTACTTGTACATGGGGAAACCAGCTTGCTATACTGTCTGTTGGATCCCTTTTGTAACCATAAGTAATCCACATGTTTAGAGCTGGCTCCAGTGCACTTCAATTTGTTATTTTCACATTCAGTTGAGTAAGAAATACCATCATCCTTACTAGATCACTGTATGTTTAATACACAGTTGAATGTTCTTCTGTTGTGCAGACACCAGCAGCTTCTTCAATGATTCATCATTCAATGAATACGCTGTCTTCTCTAGTAGTAAGTTGCATCCTTTATCTGATGTATCCATGTCTAGTATAAAATTTATGGTAGTCAAAGAAAAAAAGCATTTAAGCACATACTTTCCAGCTTCACATATGCCTTTGGAGGAAACCCAAATTTGCATAGATCTCCCCATATATTTCTCTTCTTGAACATTTCTTCTCTCCCCTCCCTCACTCTCTTTTCCTGTACTTCTGGAGGCAATTCCCAGTACTCTGGTTGAAATGCCTGTATTATCAGTGCATCACAATTGGTGAACAGTATTATGACAGGAACTATTGATCTTTTCAGAATGCATGCTTTGTTCCAGTTGATCAGAACTCCTCACCATTTCTAGTGTCACATTCATTGAAGAATCTTTCCTCTGCAACAGTGACTGCCCTGTGCAGTTGGTCCATTGGAATACAATACCTACTTATGTTGAGGCTCAATCTAGTATTTTATCATGACTACTCACCATATTGCATGGATATGCTTTTTCAGAAAATTGGTGTTTGCACATTTTTCAAGAAACCTTTTCATCTGGTCAAACTCATCCTCATTCCCAGCTTCAAATCCAGGTGAGTCATGGAACACAAATCTCTCATTGCTCTTGAAAACCATTTCATGATTGATATCATGCAGACCACGCTGTGGAAGTAGAAAAAATTGTGAGAGCATCACAAGGACATTCATTTAGTACCAGCCCATCACACTCACCTCCCTGGACCCCTCGATGACGAGATCAACCTGAGCACATTGACTGCATTAGTACCTGTCCACTCCAATATGGTGAATGGTACCATTTCCCCTTGATCATTGTAGATCTCCGGGTCCTCCGTCGAGTTACAGATCCCCTGCAAGACAGTCGTCTTCCCGGAATTCGCCCTGCCGATGATGAGAATCCTGAATTGCGAGAATTTTTCCATAAGGTTTGGATCGACATCCTGCATGTACTTGTAAACATCTGCGATCCTTTCCACTTCGGGGACGTCGCACCGTCAAAAACACGAGTCGAGAGAGGATATGCTCACCGGAGTCCTCTAGACCAACAGAGGGAGGCACAGGAGAGGTGTTCAACCCGGTTTCAGCCAGGAGAACGTTCGAGTTCGCAGAGATTGCGTCCGGGTGGGTAGTGGGAACGTCGGACCCGGAACCCTTTGTAAGCGCTGGAGACGGTTCCACCACGATGCTGGTATGCGCCTCGTGAGAGGGGAGTCTCATCTCCCCGGCTTGAGTCCGAATGGCGCTCGGGTTGCTAGAGATCGCGCCAGGCTGGGTGATGGAGCCTTCAGAAGGCGCTGGAGACGAACTTCCACTGGTGATGCGGGATCGGATGCGCCCGATTCTATCCTTGATCTTATTCATGATTTTCTTCATTGTAGGATGGGTGGTTGTAAAGCTGAAAGGGTAGTGAAGCGCGATAAGACTCGGGTGGTAGTGCTCAGTGAGAGGCGATAAGTCGGAGAAAGTTCCCACACGAACGTTAGCTGCGAGCTTACGCTGCCCGCGATCGCTCCGTAAGACATCGTATGACGATTCGTCCGTCCATGCCCCTAGCCCAACAGCAGCTGTGACCGGATGTTGGCTCTTGTGTGCGTAGCAAAGATGCTGTAAGGATGGTCGAAGACGGCGAAGCACCTGCCCGTATTTCAGAGCTTGGTTAGACGGCAATTTGTGGCAATCCTCAACGTCAGGGCACCTGCAGACCGCAATCTGGGTGGTGGGGCATCCCTCGCAGTGGTTATGATATCCAGCTGGTTCGCATCCACGCCCTGATCATTCGGTCCCAAAAATAGTCACTATACGAGTACCATCGCCAACGATAAATCGACATCTCCCTTCAAGAGTGCTTTGCCCAACAGATAGTGTACCCCTCGAACTTACGAACCTGGTCAGACAACCAGCGGAAGTACTCCCGAGGAAGCGGCGTCGCATCAGAGTCCCCCGGAACATCCAACCCTAACAAGTCTTCTCGCGCCTGTGCGCCAAACTAAGCTGCACGTGGTGATCCTGTACATGAAGTGTGCGACTCCATTTTCAGAAGAGTGGTATGGGGCCGGTATGACATCCCGAAGATGTCAGACGTATCTTCACAAGGAGAGAGAAAGCGCAAACAGACCCAATTTGTGCTGGATGTTGGCAACATCGCATCGGTCTGCCAGTTTCCGGGCAGCATCACATGAACACCTCCAACATCTTGTGTTCGCGAGCGTGAAGAAAGACGCAGACTGCTGGGGCGCAGTGTCCGCATCGGCGATGAGAATAATCAGTATGATTTACTGTTTCCCTGCCATAGATGCTATCTTCGTCCAGTCTCCCCGACCGCCGTCGAGCATTCCGTCCTATAGTGACTGACATAGAAGGTCATCCCGTCTTCATGTCGCTCCCTACTGATGACCATCGTCGTGGATAAGTGGACGACGTACTGCCTGGTCCAGGCTACGGACGACGCACCGTGATGCCAGAGAAGGAAATTAGATTGATAAGATCATGCGTGTACGAACCATCACAACATACACGGTCCCTCTGATTTCCTCGAACACCCAAAGTTTCGTCGTAGTAAAAGGCAAGATAATGCATGCCGAGTGACTATTTGAAGGTAGAAGAATGCCCCCGGCTTATCCTAATGTTTTCTCTACAAATAGGAGTTGAATGCATACCAGAACGGCGGGAAATGGAAACCACTGTAGCACCTTGTGATCCTCGTGCACGAATGGGACACCGCGATGAGTGAAGTCCAAGGACACGACACCCCGCCAAGGTCTGGATGAGGAGATCGTGTGGAGGAACCACGGATTTTGGCGACTATTTCGAGAGAAGACCAAGAAGGTGCGCGGACAGGAGGCACAGACCTGTAGAGGCAGGAATTTGTCAAGAGCGATGGCATTCTCGCCTTCGCAGACACTTCAACGTCATGAGTGGGGGCAGGATTGTAGTTGGCCGGGTTCGTAATGAAGGTGCGGTTCAGTTGAAAGGGGACATTCTGTGCGGTTAAACGAGATAGACGGATCAGTGCAAGCGTGGAGAGGGCGACCAGCGATCGTGAGAATATGTAGGACTCAGCCAGACTCTACGGCCGTCCGAGGGTTCTAGTGCTCTCGACTCAACTGTCCATCCTCTCCGTCATTTTTGGTGCGCTCGCCAAGCAGGTGGTCTGGGTCTGCACACTGACACTTTCAAAGCGACGACGACGACTACAGATGTTTTCAAGCTCACGCGTTGATCCAGACCTCAAGGAAAACCCGAATCGTTACCACTGGCGGGGCAGATACCGGTAAGACAACGCTTCCTGACACGCATCGGCCGACCAGGAGATCAGCAACGATGGAGAAGAGGTACACCATACGCTCCAATTTGCAGACACCTACTTGAAACCTTGGTGCGCGCGCGCACGTCCACAAACGATCGTGCAGACAACTGATCAGGACAGCGTCTATACCCTTGGACCTCAAACTGGCCTGCACGATCACTTTTGCCGCATGCTGGCTCCTTGTCGATTGCCGGTTCAAAGATGTGTTCTCGCGCGATCGCTTGTTACCTTATACGACCTCTTCCCGTACCAATGCACTATGCAACGTTGATCCAGAGTGCAAGAAGGATCACACCTCTCCATAGGAGCTCGTGTCTCTGGCACTCACAGTGCGTGTATGTATTCTCGGAATGCGTTTGCGGACGCTGATGCTAGCAATGCAGGTCATACTCACAATGGTAAGAGCAATGGCGAATGCAGATACTTGCTACCACCGCCGGCTTTGGGGGTGCACGATGCGAGCGAATGCTGTTGTCGTTGTTGCCATCGTTCCACCTCGATGGGTGAGGCGACTCTGCGATCGCTCTGAAGCATATCGCGTTTCGTCGACTCTCGTGATCCCATTCTGCCATGCTTGTATACGAGAATAGATGGCGTGCATACAGCACAAGTGAATGCAACGATCTTATTCGTGCGTGCAATAACGATCCCCAACTAACAAGCTCCAAATCTTTGCATGAGCAGTGTAATGGATAGTAGCCTACATCTACCTATTTCTTCACCTGGGTCACTGTCCTTTTGTACGTCGCCTCGAACTCCTGTGGGTGTAGTACGACCACCCTTCACTTGATATCCCTACGAGTGTATCCGTGCCAAGCAAGACCCCTGCAGGTCCGAATTGGTCATTTTTCTTCCAATGCTAGCCTTTAAAGAAAACATGATCTCGTCTAAGGAAATTATACCACGACGACGCGCATGTCCAAACAAAAAAAGAACAAAAACCGCCACTTGGAGACGAGGGTGATAAATTTCTCAACACCTGCCACATTTTGATGTAGCCGTAGTCGCTACAGGGCATTCAGAATCTAATTTCAGATCACGCACCGGGTCAG
>JBBPLS010000700.1:0-10875 GCA_038089895.1 Boletellus ananas | reverse complement strand
CTGGTGTAAACTCTGACATGAGTGGGTCATGGCAGTGGAACTGGGAGAGGGAGGTGTGCAGTGTCGGGTGTATGGGGGTCTGGTCAGGGAGTGTCTGGATGGACTGGGACAAAGTTATGCAGCAGGGTAGATATCCTTGTGCTGGTTGGCTGCATTGAATGTCCTGGGGAAAGTTCTCCACTCCCAGTGGTTCTGCCCATATGAGCCCAGTGCTTGGAGGATCCAGGGAAATTGGAGAATAGATAAAACTGTCACTTGTCATTAGTGAGGAGGGAGAGGTGAAGCTGGAGATGCGGTAGGATGAGTTCTTGGGGGAGGTCGTGAATCACCCTCGGGAGTCCCACAAGTAGGGCAAGGTCTCTGATCATTTCTCTGGCCAATACAATGAAGGGGCAAGCAACCTCAGCATTGACTTCAATGAGGTTTTCTTCTGCATAAGCTAGGTGAGGGGGAAGCATGACAAGCAATCTTTGGATGATAAAATAGAATCCAGAAAGGCAAATAATCAGGGGAAGATAGGGGGACTCTTGAAAGAAGGGGACATCTTCTAATGCAAACACAACAGTGGTATCTCCAAGTAAGTCAAACAGAAAATTGACCAGCTGAGGGTGAGCGAGGTGATTGAGACACAAAGGCAGATTGTCTTCCACAGCCAAAGGATGAGAATGAAGTTGCATAGGTAAGACAGTGTCACATACATGCCTGCTGATCAGGTGGTAAACCAGCAAATCAGAAAGAATAGAATCTAAATAGCACCAAAAAGGATGCATATCAAAATTGATAAAGGGGATAGGGGGATCACTAGGTGCTCTCTCGTGTGGCTCCCCACCCTCCATCGTGTTCATTGGCCACATCAAGGAACTCAATTGAGAAACACCACACTTGTGTGCGGTTGATCATCAAGTGAGGGGTAACTGGTTGGTCCTGATTGGGTAGATCCCAATTCTGAGGAGGTGGTTGTTAGTAGATTATGGCAGTGGGGGTGAGGGCATAGTGGATACTGATGCAGTGGGAGAGGAGGCGGTGGTGGGTATCCCACAAACAGAAGAGGACTACAATGAAAGGGGTAAAAAGGCAAATGAAAAAAATCAAAAGAAAAGCAACTAAGGTAGGGGAAAGCGAGAGCATGACGATTTTTATACTAGAATGGGGGTGCTATGCTTTCTTTCTTCTCCAGCCAGTTGAGGGGAATTCCTTAGGTCACGCAGCCTTATATGCCTGAAGGAGTTCATGGGAATCTGTCAGATTGTGTTCCAGTTCCCAGGTATTCTCAGTGGATGAGTAACCCTTCCATTGGATCAAGTATTGCTTTCATGCTGCAGTACCTCAATGAGCAAGAATTTGATCTACCTTGTATTGGTCTTCTCTGTTGATTTGCTCAGGTGGCAGGTTGATGTAATTGGGTCCATGTTCCATGGTTTCCTTATATGGATATAATAGATTTGCATGGAATACTGGGTGTATTTGCCAAGTGGGAGGGAGGTTGAGTTTATACGTGATCAGGGAGATAACTTAGGTGATTTCAAAGGGACCTTCTCATTGAGGGGCTAGCTTCCTAGACACATAGTGCAGCTTGAGGTTTCAATTGTCCAGCCATACCTTATCACCCACTTTCCATGGTTTGTAAGATAAGTGGACTCTTTCTGTCATGGCCTATTGCACCATGTGATGGGCCTGCTGTGCTTCCTCTTGGGCTTTATTGAGAATAGTCAGCCATTGCTCCAGGGCTGGCAAAAATGTTTGTCTGATGGTCGGATATGCCCTTGGTTTGTAACCCATCATTAGTGAGAAAGGGGTTTGCTTGGTCACAGAGTGCACTACTGAGTTGTGCATGAATTCTGCTATGGGAAGGAGGTTGAACCAGGTGTGGGACTCTCCTTGGCAGAATATATGGAGATAAGTCTCTAGTCCCTGGTTAATGCGTTCAGTTTCTCCATCAGTTTGTGGATGATAAGCTGTGGAAATAGCAAGATTGTATTGGAGGAGGCAGGATAGCTCCCTAGCAAAGGCTGAAGTGAATTGAGGTCCTTGATCCAGGATACATCTGTCATGTAGGCCAAAGTGGGGGAACACGTGTTTGAAAAAGAGCACTGCCACCCCCACTGTATCAATGGAAGAATGACAGGGGAGGAAAATCACCCCCTTTGTAAGACCATGGTCAACCACAACTAGAATGAAATTGAGGCCAGAGGACAGGGGCAAAGCTGTAATGAGATCCACAGAGAGCTGCTGAAAGGAGTGAGTGGCAGCAGAAGGGATAGGGGCTAAAGGTGGTACAGTAGGGTGCGTGAGCACCTTATCGGCCTGACAAACTGAACAGCCAGCAATGAAGCAGTGAAGGAAGGTGGAGAGGCCAGGCCACCAATAATCCTGTTGCACAAGGTGGAGCAGGTGAAAAAAAACCTCCATGACCCCCAGCAGCAGACTCATGGAGCATGTGGACTAAAGGGGCATGAGCCAGCTCCATGACATAGAGCTGGTCACAAAAGTAGAGTAATCCCTCAGAAAAGTGCCAATGCTGTTGAGAGGCCCATGGGAGAAGGGAGTGATCTTGTTTCAAGGCTGCCAGGGCATCAACAACCAAAAGATCAGATGGGATGGAGGATGCAATTTTGTCAGTGAGAGCAACATCCAGGACACAAACAAAATGTGTGGTGGAGAGCAAAGTGACATCTTGATTATCATCCTGGGTATCCACACTCAGAAGGCGAGACAATGCATCAGCAGGACCCATAGCAGTACCCAGGGTGTGTTGGAACACAAGGTCAAAGTCCTGAAGGAATAACATCCAGCGGGCTTGGCAATGAGACAACTTGTGTGGTTGTTTGAAATAAGCTAGATTTTTATGATTGATAATGACAGTGACCCTATGAGGGGTACCCATGAGGTAATGTTGCCATTCCTCCAGAGTGTGGATAACTACCAACAATTCCTGATCATAGATGTTATAGTTGCACTCCTCCAGGACAAACATCCTGGAAAAATAGGAGCAGGGGTGGAGGTCGCCATTAGCATCTTTTTGCATGAGGACTGCGCCCAAGGTCATCAGAGAAATGTCAGTCATGACCTAGAAGGGTTCGGCTGGGTTGGGTAAATGGAGTATTGGTTGCTGTGTGAAGGCATCCTGTATGGTAGTGAATGCTTGCTGACAATCTGACAACCAGTCCCATGGGGCATTTTTCTTGGTGAGATCATGCAGGGGACAACAGAGGGTAGAGAAATCAGGGATGAATTTCTGATAAAAGTTACAAAAGCCAATGAAGGATCACACAGCTTTTACTGACTTAGGAGGGGACCAATCGCAGATGGTGGAGAGTTTAGTGGGGTCAAGTGTTATCTGTCCTGGGTGGACGATCATTCCTAGGTACTCCACTTCTGTCGCATTGAAGAAATATTTTGACAACTTTAAGAAGAGGTGATTTTCCCACATGCACTGCAGGACATGCTGAGTGTGAGAGTGGTGATCATCCTGATTGTTGGAGTGGATAATTAGGTAGTCCATGTAAATGATTAACCATCCTTCTGCAACCATATCTCGAAAGATATCATCCATCAAGGCCTGAAAGGTGGGAGGGGAATTGCACATGCTGAAGAACATGACCAGGGGTTCAAAGAGACCAAAGGGAGTAATAAAAGTGGCCTTCCACATGTCTGATGGTTTGATGTGGACATTGTTGTATCCTCAGCAGATATCTATTTTGGTAAAAAGGGTGGAGCCATGGAGTTTGTCCATTAACTCAGAGATCAAAGGAAGTGAATACACATTTTTGACCATATATTTGTTGAGATACCTGTAATATTGGCAGGGTCATAAGCCACCATCCTTTTTCTGCATGAAAAAGAAAAGAGAGGCTTGGGGAGATTTAGAGGGCTTGATCTTTTCTGACTTTAGATGTTTGTCAACAAACACTTTGCATGCTTCCATTTCTTTGGGATTCAAAGGATATATCTTTGCAACTCGGGATACAAAGGAAGGGGTGAGGTCGATTGCATGGTTGTATGGTCTATATGGTGGAAGTTTGCTGGGAGTGGATTCATTAAATATGTCCTGAAAGGTTTGGTATTCCTTTGGCAAAGGTTGTTCCTCCCCTTGATTTTGTTGGGCCAACTCAGTGGAGATTGTGAGTTTTCCAATTCAGTGGAGGAGAGCTAGGCAGAACTCCTCTTTATTTCAGACTTCTGGGTTGAGGTTTAGATATCATAGGAGATATCTCTGGGAGATACAATCTTGTTTAGATGATGTCATTAAATGATTGGGAAGTGTTAATGTTCTGGTTGCCCAATCTATTTGGGGATTTCTTTCTCATAGCCAATTGATGCTGAGAATTACCCCTTCATGTCCACAATTGATGATGAAGAATCAGTGATCTTCAGAAAGTTCTCTGATTTTCAGGGTCAGGGTGATGTAATGACAGATCATCCCATTTCAATTGTCAGTTCCATCCACATTATGTGCCTAGATGGGGGTGTTTAGGCAACCTAATGTCCAGTGATTGGCTCATGCGAGGTGTTTATTGACAAAATACCCTGTGGCTCTGCTATCAACAAGAGTGGTGGTCACAATATTTCAGGTAGCTCCTGGTTCGTATAGGTGAATGGGGAGTTTGATTGCTCTAAAGTTGGCACCTGATACAAATACTGTTACGAAAATGCGACCAGAGCTGGGATTGAACCAGCGACTTCCTAGTTGTATACCAGGTGCTCTAACCACTGAGCTATATGGCCGAGGTACCAGTGTCAGTGCTCAGGGGGTTAGTCCAGCACTATGGAGGGATGCTCCAATGGGATGCTTTGCTGTCGGGTCTTACACTATGCCCTAGGTCTTACTGCAATGCACAGATTGCACATTCCCAACAAATACTGGAGTGACATTATGAGGAGGAGAAGACATTGCTACTTCCCTCCTCCTTAAAAACCTGAATCAAGGTTGGTGTGAACCATGCAGACTTGTTCCATTGGTTCTGGGGTGCAGAGCTTTAGGATGCAAAGCAGCTCTTCTCTCAGCAGGTCTGTATTCTGAATGAACTCTCTGAGGGTGTCTGTTGGAGTGGCTTCTACTGTATTGATTTGTTGTTTCTGAGGGAAGTGATGAGGTTTTGATTCTCCCCTGTGGTTGGTGGACCAACATCCCACTCAGTAACAAACAAAGCATTTATTGTTTTTCATATGCTCAGCACATTCTACAGGAGTGAGATGGATTGCGTCAACATTCATCACATTTGGATCTCTGGTGGTGTAAGAGGATCCTCCATAGGAGAGAGGAAGAAATCATTTGGGGTCTCAAATTCTCCTTAGTCTTAGTAGGTTTTGTTGAATCATTGTGTGGAGGCTAACCATGTGTCCCAATGCTCAGGTTGGGAGTTTAGTATAGCCATCATATTGGCTAACTTCAAATCGACTCCTCATTGTAGGATATCGATCAGGATTTTATTGTGGGCTTTGGTAAGGCCACTCTTCCCTACCTTCAGTCAGAAGGTAGTGGCATAGGCATCAAAATTTCCCCTCTTTAAATGCACAGGCAGCCTGCTTTCTGTTGGTTCTGGGAAGTCGAGCTGTTTCATTTCATATAGATTGTTGCATGCCCTTTCCTTCTCCCCAACAGGGATGAAGGTGTTGTTAAAGTCATCACAGAACAACGCTCATGTGGTAATTGGGGCTTTAGGGTACCAGCTTTCAGCAAATACCCCCCCTCGTCCTTTGTTCATTTTGTTCAGGGTAGTGAGGATCCTAGAGGTGTTGTTGTCATAGATATGATCGTTCATAGAGAAGTATGCTTCCATGGAGGCCAGCCATCATGAAGCATCAGAGGCTTCTCCAGAGAAATCCACAGGCAGGCCTGCATGTCATTCAGCCCTATGATGCTCCTGTTCCTCTGGAGAATCAGGTTGAGGAGAAGAGGGAGGCATTGGAATGTCAAGATCAGGGATGATATTGATCTGAGGTGGAAGTTCACTTGTCTGAACTGGTGTAATTGGATCTGTGAAGACATCAGAGTATTCTGGGTCTTCTCATGTTAAAAGTAGGGGGTGAGTCATCCTGATGATGCTTGGATACTTTCTGGAGTGACAGAAGGTCATCTCCTTCTTTGTCCAAACAAAGGGTTTGGTGGTGGTCACCCAGAGACTCAACAAGTAGTGGGTGGAGGGGAGGGGGACCGTTGGTGTTCGATTTCAGAGTAATAGTGTTCTTCTTCACAGGGGGGATGTTCTTTGTTGCTGGAGTCAGGGACTTGGTAGGCTGTGTTTGGAAGGGTTCTCACCCTTCTGCTGAATAGCAGGGGCAGAGGGACAAGTTAGTTCTTTTGTTACACATACGCACAGAACCTAACTGTTAAGTGCACTCTCAACAAGTGGTGTGAGACTAATAGAGGCAAAGGGATCTCACTATCCTTTTTGCAAGGACTCGTGGACAGGTAGAAATTATGTGTAGATTGTGCAGAACTAACCAGAGAACGTACAAGTACAAGGCACATATAAATACCTAGGTAGAGCTGTACACAGTTTAGGGTAAACATGAGATGCCTAGCATGAAAATGGGGGAGACTTGTAACCACAAATGATTGCAGAATGGAGTAAGCATCCTTCAACAGGGGAAGTGTAACTGGTAACCAAAAGAGGAAGGTGTAAGTCGCATCACAATAGAAAGAGAATGTGGGAAAGTGATGTGGTGCAACTGCAATCAATGGTAACTTGGAGACCAAGGACAACTCATCTGGCTATGGATCAAAAAGGAAGGCTGGGTATGAGTGATCATTCAGGGGCTGTCTGATCCAGGAACTCTATAGTACTGAGAAGAAAGGTTGAGTGCATAATTGAAGGGAAGATAGGGAAATGGATCCGTCTGCTGTGCTATGTTTGTAACAAGTACTGCACCCAAGGCAACCAGAGCTGACAAGTTCAGGAGATGAAGTACTGGCTACTTAGTAAAGACATCTCGAATGGTTTCAAAGGCCCATTGGTGATCTGTGGTCAAAGACCAGGACATTCCTTTCTTGGTGAGGTCATGGAGGGGTTGGCAGAGGGCAGAAATGTTTGGGATAAACTTCCAGTAGAAGTTGCAAAACCTGATGAAAGATCAGACTGCTTTAACTGACTTGGGCAGGGACCAATCATGAATAGCAGATAACTTTGTGGGGTCCAGGGTGATTTTGCCTGGGTGAACAATCATCCTGAGGTATTCCACTTCAGTGACATTGAAGAAACACTTTGATAACTTCAAGAAAGATGATCTCTCATGCATTGTAGGACCCTTTTGATATGCATGTGATGTTTGGTTAGATTGGTGGAATGAATGAGGAGATCGTCCATATAAATGATTAACCACCCTGCTGCCACCATGTCATGGAAGATATTGTCCATTAAGGCTTGGAAGGTAGTGGGGGAGTTGCAGAGACCGAAGAACATTACCAGTAGCTCAAACAGACCAAAAGGAGTTATGAAGGCTGCCTTCCAGGTGTCTGTAGCTTTGATACAAACATTGTTATATCCCCATTGCATGTTCATTTTAGTAAATACAGTTGACCCATGGAGTTTGTCTATAAGGTTGAAGATGAGTGGGAGGGGGTAGGTGTTTTTGTGGTCATCAGCTATTCCTCCGATCTCTGAAGTTAATTTGATGTAATGATGGATCAGTCCATTTCAGTTATCTGTTCCATCCACATTGTGTGCTTGGATAGGCTTTGGTAGTCAGATCATAGTCCATTGATTTGCTTGTGTGAGATGTTTGTTGATGAAACATCCAGTTGCTCCACTATCAACCAAAGTGGTTGTTTCAACAATTTTTGTAGCTCCAGTTTCATAAAGGCGAATGGGGAGTTTGATTGCTCAAGACTCTAAGCCAGATACAAATACAGGAGTGACTAAAACAGGGGGAGAAGACATTGGCACTCCCTTCCTTCTTAAAAACCCAGAGTATCAATGGCAGTCACCCTGACTTGTTCAGGGGATTCAGAGGAACAATGCTTCAGGATGTGAAGGATCTTGTCTCTGGGAAGATCACTATTCTGGATAAATTCTCCTAATACATTGGTAGGTGTTTCAGCTGTGTTAACCTGCTGTTTGGGAGGGAAGTGCTTGACATTTGGGTTCCTATTCCCTCCTCAATGATTGTTGGAGCAACATCCAACATGATGACATACAAAGCATTTGTTGTTCTTCATATGTTCTGCCCTTTCAACCAGGGTAAGACATATAGCATCTATGTCCATGATGTTAGGATCTCTGAGGGGACAAGAGGAGTTTCCTTCATAGGCTAGAGGAAGGAACCTTTTTGGGTCTCTGGGCTGACAGAGTCAGAATAAGTTCTTGTGGAAGCATTGAGCAGCTTCCAACCAAGATTCCCAATCTTTGGATTGGGGATTGAGAGTTGCCATCATGTCAGCAAGTCATTGATCTACTCTGTGCAAGATGTCGATGACAATATTGTTGTGTGCTACTCCTAGTCCACTCCTTTCCACCTTCAACCTAAAGGTGGAAGCATAGGCATCAAAATTGCCTTGTTTCTGGTGTGCCAGTAATCCGCTTTCTGTGGGATCCAGGAAATCTGATTGTCTCATTTCATAGAGGTCATTCCTAGCCCTTTCTTTGACTCCGATTGGAATGAACGAAGTGTTGAAATCCTTGATGAACCGTTCCCAGGTGTAAAGACCTGCTTTCGGATACCATCCTTCAGCAAAGACTGCTCCTCAGCCTTGGTTCATGTTGTTAAAGGCAGTTAAAATCTTGGCTTCATTGGTGTCATAGATATGACTATTCATCTTAAAGTAGGTGTCAAGTGCTGCTAGCCATCTGGACATGTCCACAGAATCCCCAGAGAAGTCCTTGTGGAGGCTGGCTCTTCTTTCTACTTTCTTTTGTCCTTCATCATCATTGTGCCCCTGATAGTCATCTTCCTGATGAGTGGGGGTGGGTTCTGATGCTGGCAGCATGGATACATCTGGGTCTGGGGTAATGAAGATCTGTGGTGGAATAGAAGGGTCTAGTGTGGCTTTGGTGTAAGTGGGAGTAGGGATTTCAGTGAAGACATCCTCATTAGAGTCTCCTTGGATGAGCAAGGGGGGGCTAAATGACCAAGTGAGGCTTGGATGTTTTCAAGGGTTACAAAGGGATGTCTCCTTCTTTGTCCAAATAGGGGATTAGATGGTGGTCAGCCTGATCCACTGGCAATCCTTCTGGATCTGGGTGGAGATGGTGAGTGTCATCTATCAAGAGGGATAAACTCTTCTTCACTGTGTGGGGCAGGGTCTTTGTCACTAGTGTCTGGTACTTGTTATGCCATGGTGAAATGGTCTCGCTCTACTGCTTAATAGCAGGGGTGGAGGGACAAGTTAGTTCTTTTGTTACCCATACATGTAGAATCTAACTGTCAAGTGCACACTTTCTAGTGGTGTGAGACTGGTGAAGCTAGGGGATCTCACTATCCTCACAAGGACTCATGGACTGCTAGAAACTACATGTAGATTGCACAGAACTAACTAGGGGACTAGTAGTGGTATAGGTCACATATAAATACCCAGGTAAAGCTGTACTCAACAAAAGGAGACTGCAAGAAAATACCCAGTATGAGTCAAGGGGAAATGCAGCTGCAGTAAATAGATACAGCTGTAGGAATGACATATCCATGAAACAGGGGAAGTGTAAACTCCAACAGGGCAGGTGTGAAGTCATGTCTTGCCAGATCAGGTATGTGGGAAGAAACTAATGTACGACTTATGAGTCAAAGGAGCTGCTGTCCTACTGCAGATAAAAGGAGAAAGCAGGGTATGGTTGATCATCCAGCCAAAGGCTGTCTAAACATAAAAGCCATGAGGCTGTCTGCCAAGAGTGGAGTGAGAAAGGAGTACCAATAGGAATAGTGTTACAGTTTCCCTCATCTTTTGCAGTATCTTCTTTCTCTCCCCACTCCACCCCCAACATTCCCCTATCTTCAGAGTCTACTTCTACGACTATCTCCATTTTGTTATCATCACAAGCGGCTCCCGTGTGAGCATTTCACCACTTTAGCTCCATTTCTTTTCTTTGTCATTTCCACTTAGTTCTCCACAGCAATGATTGTCATCGTTGCTTACTTACCTTCCGATTTCCATCATGTTCTTTGATGTTCTATGCTTACATGTCCCTTTCGCACTGCTTGGTCTGTGCACCCTTTCTTCTAGTATATAAACCCTTTAGTCTACCACCTTGTACCCCATTCTCAATCTGCGCAATCTACGCATACTCTTGAGTCACTTCTAATCTCTCAGGCCTCCTCAGGCATCCTAAGCTCTTTGTCGCCTTCAGGCCTCTCTAGTCTCTAGTCCATTCTCAAGAATGTATAGCCACTTTGTCCCTTGTCCCTTGGGCTGAGTTGTACCTCTTCATGAGTGTCCTGCCTATCGGAACTTAGTCTCGACCACTTGAGGTACACCCTGCATAACAAATAGAGAAGAAATAGTAACAGTCCACTGCTAGATTGTTCATAACAGATCCTTGGAGTGTGCTATGAGCATCCATGTGCCATTACTTTGGTGTGCAGTGAGCTCATTGAGAGCAGCCTGTCTCCATTCAGACATGTCTTTATGCTTCATGGCCTTTTTCAGCAACCTAGGGTGAGGAGTGCTTGCAGCAAAGCACTGAGTGCTATCTGCATCTTCTTTGTCCTTGCTGTCTGAATCCTCAATTAGATCAATCTGAGCTGGACTCAGTTTCCACCATTCATGTGGTCACTGGTGGTGTCAAGTCCGGTCCTTCTCCGCTCTACTCCGGTCGGTTGGAGGTGCGGGGGACAAGGGAACGGGACGGCGGGGACGGAGTTGGGTCGGAGCGGGGAGGACGTCGGCTTCAGCGATGTGGTGAGCACGCTGCGCCTCTGTACGTTCGTGTCCTCGTATTTCAGAGA
>JBBPLS010000699.1:0-10892 GCA_038089895.1 Boletellus ananas | reverse complement strand
ACCCAAAAAGCGCTGAGTGCGCAATCACATCGCCAACACACCCCCTTGATTGCGCATCTCTGCAGAATCAACTCTATGGGTGATCAATATGTCCAAGTCCAAGGTTAGAAGAAAATTGCTGCACTTTCAGGCGTGGCAATGCCTTTGTAAGTAGATCTGCAGGCATATCACCAGTAGGCACGAAATGAGGGGAAATCATCCCTTTGTCCACCACATCTCACAACCAATACCATTGGAGGTCCAAGTGCTTCATCCACCCATGATGCTCTGGATGCTTCGCTACCTGGATCACTGACTGGTTGTCCATATGTAGAGTTGATGGACCTTTCGCCTCATATCCTAACTCCTGTAGCAGCTTGTGCATCCAGACGATCTCCTTGCCAGCCTTGCAAGCAGCGACATACTCCACTTCTGTTGTAGATAGAGCGACAATAGGCTAGTGCTTCGACATCCAAGACATGACCCCAGTGCTGATCTTGACCACAAATGCGCCTGTAGACCTTCTGGAGTCCTTGCATCCACCATGATTCACATCTGAGAATATGGAGAATAGGTTGATGGATCTGGTGAGTAGGTGATGCCATAGCCCATTGTACCCTTGATGTACTGGAAGAGGTGTTTGATGGCATTCCAGTGGGCAATGCCAGGGTCTGCTGTGAATGATGCGAGCTGTCCGACTGCGAATGCGATGTCAGGGTGAGTAGCACATGACAGATACTGGAGAGAGCCAATGGCATCTCCATAGTCCACTGTGCGCATAAATGCACACTCCTCTACATTCCTAGGGCTCTGCTCACATGAGAGGCAAAGACCAGGATCCATTGGAGTGGAGATGGGCTTACTGTCTGCCAAACCGAATCGTGACAGCATGTCGATGCAGTACTGTTGTTGAGAGATGGTTAAGGCGTGTTTGGAGCGATCCTGATCGACTTTGATGCCCAGGATCTCTGCAGTGGGTCCGAGGTCGCACAGCTTGAAATGCTTGCTGAGATCAGCAATGGCCTGCTTGATTGCATCAAGAGATTTCGATGCATATGTCATATCATCAACGAACACAGGCAGAATGGTGCGGACATCACCTTGAGCATAAATATAGACAGCTGCGTCTGAGTAAGTCTGGATGAATCCAAGTGACTCCAGTGTGGTGCACATCTTGTGATTCCAGCAGTTGCCACCCTGTTTGATACCATAGAGCGCTTTCTGCAGCAAACAGACAGTCTCCTTAGGATCTCCTTCTGTGAATCCCTCCGGCTGCTCCATGTAGACATTGCAGTCCATCTCACCATTCAGATATGCATTTGAGACATTGACAGACCAGAGGTGGAGATCCTCGATGGCAGCGAGGGCCAGGATGACACGAAGGGTTGGAAGGCACACTGTGGGGGCAAATACCTCGAGATACTTGAAGCCAGGTCGCTGGGGGAAGCCTTGTGCGACCAATCGGCCCTTGTACCTCTCAAACGAGCCATCAGCACGATATTTCTTAGTGAATACCCACTTTGAACCTATCACTGGACAATCCTTTGGCCGTGGCATGAGCTTCCATGTGCCATTCTTCCCATGGGCTGCGAGCTCATACAGAGCAGCCTGTCTCCATTCCACAGCATCCTCTCGCTTCATCACCTCCTTGAGTGACCTAGGGTGGGCAGTGCTTGCAGCGAAGCACTGTGCACTATCTGCTTCTTCTTTGTCCTCGCTGTCTGAATCCTCAACTGGCTCGATCTGAGCAGGGCTCAGCTTCCACCATTCCTGTGGTCGCTGACGATTCCTGCGAGGCAAGCAAGCTCCAATGCCGACTGGACTCGGCTCAGGCTGTGGCGCAGGTGGATGTAGTGGTGGTGTGATAGGACCATCGGGCAAAGGTGCTGGTGCTGCAATCGGAGTGTTAGGATCGACATCCTGCTCTTCATCAGGATCAGGTGCCCCTCCAGGATGGAGAACTCCAGATATCTCCGAATTATCGTCATCTGCAACAGCATCTGCAGGCAGCACATACAAAGTGGAGGGGGGAGCATCTGGGAGCAAGGCAGCACTCTGCAGATCTGCAATGGCAGTGGGCAGTGAGGGTGTGATGCACTCATCAAACTCAGCGCATTCAGAGATCACTGTGCATTTAGTAGTCGGATTATAGAATTTCCAACCTTTGTAGCCATCAGGATAGCCAATGAATACACATTTCTCATAGTGAGGGTGCAATGCGTCGCGTTTGTCCTTCTGGATGTGCACATATGCAGTTGCTCCCCAGACACAGAGGTGGGACACATCCGGCTTGTGCCCATGCCAGAGCTCGAAGGGCGTTGTGTTGTCCACTGCAGCTGTAGGGCACCTGTTCCAGACATGGACCAAGGCTGAGAGTGCTTTGCCCCAGAATGACATTGCAAGTCTGGACTCGTGCAACATTGCTGTAATGCGCTCAGATGGGACGTGGTTGGCATGCTCTGCAACACCGTTTTGCTGTGGGCATGCTCAGACTGTGTGCTGGCGCTCGATGCCACACTTGTTGGTGAACTCGAGCATCACATTGCTCATATATTCACCTCCCTTGTCATTGCACAGTGTGTTACAGCTAGAAACACTCAGCTGGAGTCCACTGTCAGAAACTGTATTGAGATAGAGTCTAAGTACACATACCTGGAGTCCACTGTCAGAAACTGAAGAAGACGACAGTGGAACTCCGACAATAAGATGAGAGTGAAGGAAACAACCACAAACAATGAGCCACAATGTGGCTGAGAAGCTAAATATGGTAAACTACTAAAAATGCGCTAAGTGCGCAATCACATCTCCAACACAGTGTCTTAATCCTCCGCTTGGTCTGGTTCTCAGCAAATGCCTTGAATCGTTTGAATGCATCAAAAACCTCAGATTTGGCGTGAATGGGCAGAACGAAGCAATATTGCGAGTAATCATTGATGAATGTCACCCAGTAGCGATAGCCTGAAAAGGATGCATATGGGACATGGTGCACATCTGAGTGCACAAGCTCAAGTGGGCAAGATGCCCGAGAGTGAGATGAAGAGAAAGGGTTCACACACATCTTGCCTGCTTTGCATGGCTCACAAACTGGATTGGGTAAAGCCTTGCTCTCAAGCTTCAATCCAGTGACCATGTTCTGCTCGGAGAGAGACTTGATGTCTGCACAGTTGTGGTGAGCGAATCGATGATGCCAAAGTGACAGGTCAAGTGGAACTGTGGTTGCAGCACATGCATACTCAGTCGCTGGCTCAGTTATGCCGTCCAAGAATGCGGCATTGCTTCCATTGATGCTTGCAACGAACAGAGGTGTACCAGGGGAGCGAGTGAAGGTCATGTGAGTAGCATTGATATGGACGATAAAGGACACATGGTGAGTGAGGTATAACACAGCAAGGAGGTTGTTGTGGAGATCGGGGACATGTAGCACATTGGTAAACTTGACAGCTCGACACCTCTTTCCATCTATCAAAGGTTGAAACACCACTGAACCCACTCCTGCTGAATAGACAATGGTATTGTTGGCGAGTTTGATTGGGATGTGTTTTGGAGTGTAGTTGCGAATCCAATGACAATGGGGCGTCATATGAGAAGTGGCCCCCGAGTCTGCATTCCAGTCGTAGTTAGCATCAAGTTGTAGCGGAGAGAAGGGGTCAGTGGAGTCACTAGAGCGAAGACTTGCATTTCTGGCACGTTCTGTGACCTCAGCATTGTTCACCTGTGGCTTCTCTGCATCCCTGTCCCTGTTCCTGTACTTCTTGTGTTGCCTCTTCGCGTATTGCAAGGGGCGGCACTCACACTGGCAATTCCCAGGCCTCTCACAGAAAGAGCAGGGCGTGTTTGCAGGGCATGTGCAGCCTGCAGGAGAGGCAGAGAGGGCGGAATATGCAGGAGGAGATGTCGTGGCATCTGAGCAAGGGTGTCAATTGATTTCCTCAGTCTGGAATGCGGCTTTGACTTTGTCCTTGTCCAGGTCCGTGAGCAGGGCAAGAGATGAGACAAAATGGGAGTATTCCAGCCCCAGAGCATGGATCATTGCCATGCAGGTGAGTTCTACGTCAAGGGTGTTCATATTGAAGGATGAGCTGTGAAGATCCTTGATTTGGAGCATAGACTCTTCCACTCTTGCTGCTAAGGCTGGGAGTGACTCATCAGGGCATTTGCAAATGCCAAAGAACTCGTCATATGCCACAAAGCAGCTGCTCACCTTCTGTTGCACAAAGACACCTTTGAGGGCTGCCCAGGCAGCAGTGGGGTCGTCCTGGTGTGCGCGGATGTGTACTCACTGGTCTGGTACAATGTTGAGCATCAGCTCACCTGCGGCCTTGTCCTGTTTGACATCCCAGGCTGTTTGTTCTGCGACAGGAGTGGAAGGGCAAGTTTCCTTTCCATCGACAAGGCACCAGAGGCCTTTAGAGTGGAGAAGGGCCTTCATCTCCTCACTCCATGTGATGTAGTTTGAGCCAGTGAGAGGCTGGATGCGAGTGGAGTGCTGGTGGGCCTCAGAAGACATGGTGGTGGTTGTTGCAGAGTGGAGAACAAATGGGAGAGAGTGAGACTGGGATGTGAGTTGTTGGCAGAAAATTTCGTATGGTGGTAAAAATGGATTGGGTGCGATTAGAGCGCAGGGCTCATAACCTGTTAGCAGCTGGAATCTCTCAGCTGGAGTCCGTTGTCAGAAACTGTGAATTGCAGCAAGTGTAGCTGTACATACCTGGAGTCTGTTGTCAGAAACTGAAGAAAGCAACAGCGGACTCCCACACAAAGTACTGAGAGAGCGAAACAAACACAAACACTACGCCACAATGTGGCTGAGAATCTAAATCAGGTAAACTACCCAAAATGTGCTGAGTGTGCAATCACATTGCCAACAGCATGGGCATGCATTGATAGGCCTCTGAAACATCAGCCTTCCACAGGATGAGGTCCAGATCAGGGTCTGTCTGTCGAAGATGGCGAAGAGCATTGCCAAGATCCTGTACATTGTCTAGGGTAACTCCAGCGATGTCCTTGTGCAATATCATATTGTTGAGGGCATACTGACCAGCACTATGATCAGTAACAAGGTGATACTTTTCTCCCCGGGCTTAGGAACAGCATGGATGGGCATGCTGTACATTCCTGGTAGTAGATCTGGCCCAAAGGATGCAGAATAGTGACCAAGTTTGATTTCCTTGTTGATCTGGTTCTAGAGAAAGATAGCCTCATTGGGCATTTTTGAGGTGTGTTGGAAGTTATCCCAGGTTACTGGCCATTCACCATTATGAGTGTTGGTAAAGTGCCAGAACCCCTCACACAATCCGCGACACACAGACTCGACGAAAGGCTGGTTTGGATAGGAAGAGAGCAGAGACTGAAAGCGGTCGATATTAATAGGTGTTGTGATGCGAAACAGTTCAGGGTGTGGCTGAATAGTAGACATAGCAGCAAGGTTATCAAACTCAGATTCAGGAGGAGTTGGCAATGGCTCAGCAATCTCTGTCTAGTGCACAGTCCTACTCCTGACTGCTGCAGCAGGATCCCACACAAATTGTCGCCTAAACCTCGGACTCCTACTGAGCTCCTGATTGACTCTTTGACTTTGCACACTTGGGGCATTGATGAGCTCCTCTGCACCCATGGCAATCACAGACATGGGTGTATGTGCATTCAGATGCCTGCTTGTGACAGGTGCCTCAATTCTTGTTGTGGCAGGGATCTCAGCCTCCAGTATTGGTAGGTCTGGCCCCTTGCCTTGAGGAGCCCTGTCCTCTGTCTGTGGCACTTGAACCCACACCAAATGAGATGAGATAAATGGTCCTGAGGTTGTCAAAGTGGGCAAACTCAGAGAGGCGAAGGTGCTTTTGATGTGCTGCTTGAAGTTGGATGGCCTTGTCAAGCTCAATGACCTGAGAGTGGAATGAGGGAGTGATAGAGGCAAAGAGGGCCAACATGTGTGCTTGATAGGCAACACACTCAGAGTGTCATCTGGGCAGAGCAAAAGTGATCACTTGGATGGTCTTCCTGAATGTGATGATGTTACGAAAATGTGACCAGAGCTGGGATTGAACCAGCGACCTCCTAGTTGTATACCAGGTGCTCTAACCAGTGAGTTATATGGCCAAGGTACCAGTGTTAATGCCAGGGGGGTTAGTCCAGCACTATGAAGACGAAAACTCCATTGGGATGCTTTGCCCTTAGGTCTTACTGCAACACACAGATTGCACATGCCCAACAGATGACCCAGTCACTGTTGGGAATGTGCAATCTGTGCATTGCAGTAAGACCTAGGGCATAGTGTAAGACCCGATGGCAAAGCATCCCATTGGAGTCATGCCTCCATAGTGCTGGTCTAACCCTCTGAGCACCGACACTGGTACCTCGGCCATATAGCTCAGTGGTTAGAGCACCTGGTATACAACTAGGAGGTCGCTGGTTCAATCCCAGCTCTGGTTGCATTTTCATAACACTTAGCACATTTTGGGTAGTTTACCATATTTAGCTTCTGAGCCACACATTGTTTGGGTTTAAACTGTGTTTACACTAGACTAATTGGATGAAGCTGCCCTCTTGGGCTACATGCCTTTGCCAGCTGCCTGCCTGCTGGACTCCATGCCATACTACTGTGGTTGGATTCTCCTGCTTGTCCACACCATTGTGGTTGAGTTCCTGTTCAAGGAATACCCCTCTGGCCACATTGCACAGCTGTGGCTGAGGGCTATGCTCCTTGAAGCCCTTTTGCTTCTGAAATGCATTGGAAGCGCCTCTGCTTTCAAATTCCATTAGAAGCTCCTCTTCATCTGAATTCTGTTGGAAGCCCCTCTTGTTCCAAATTCTGCCTGGCGAGTCATTGAGAGCACTCCAGATGTTAACAGCTGGCAGTGCTCAGCTGGAATCCGCTGTCAGAAACTGTGTATTGCAGCGAGTGTAGCTGTACATACCTGGAGTCCACTGTCAGAAACTAAGGAAAGCGACAGCAGAATCCAACACAAAGTATCCAGGAGTGGGGAAAACAAAGAACAACAATGAGCCACAATGTGGCTGAAAGTCTAAATATGGTAAACTAGCTAGAAATGTGCTGAGTGCACAATCACAATTCTAACACTGGACTCCACTCTTCTTTAATCCTCTTCACTCTTCTTTAATCCTCTTCACTCTTCTTTAATCCTCTTCACTCTTCTTTAATCCTCTTCACTCTTCTTTAATCCTCTCATTGGCTTGCCAGGTGTGCATGTTCTCCCCTACTGTACTGTTTTTGTGCTCATTGACCTCTCATTGGCTTGCCAGTGGCCTGTATTTTCACTAAAACCAGTCACTTCATACCACATCATATGCCTCATGTCCCAGAATGCGCCTGGATCCTCCAAAACACTCTCTTCTCAGTCAATTAAGAGAGGAGAACAATCCTACACTGTTCCTGCCACCTTTCCTGCCACTGCCATCGAATCAGCAGTCTGGGTTATCAGACACTTCAAGAAGGGTAAGATCTTGAAGGCCAAGGCCATCCTTGACATCCGTACAGCCCTCACTTCTGGAGAGGATGAGCTCTCAAATAGTGACCTCACTGACACCCTCTCATCCTACATCCGGATGCTTGATGACCTCGAGCATTCTGAGCAGCAGGATCAATCCCAGGATGCCTCAGGAAGCTCGATCACTGCAAAGGCCCTTAAACATTATGGAGCCCCTAAAGTCTCTGGAGCTGCCTTGTCCTCTCCCAGTCTCATGCAAAGGGAAGACCATGATGCAGATGAATTCTACACATCACCAGCCACCTCCACTGGTGTCAGGAGGGATCACTCACTTGCCTCAGTCTCTGGGGATGGAGAAGGTGCCCTCCAAAAGCACCACAGGAAGGCAGTCAATGAGGATCTCTTCCCCTGGAAAGGCACCTCAGCAGTCTTGCAAGCTAGACTCGAGCTCAAAGTATAGCAATGCCTTAACTTGCTTGAGGACTGGGCAACAGATCCCACCTATGTTGTCCACAAGATCTTACTGTCACCCAGGTGTCCAGACTTCCCACCAGACCAATGGCCCAACATCATCAAGGGATTCACTGTTGACCTCTCCAAAATCCTCAGTGCTCACTACTCAACTGATGTTGAGGCCAAGCAGTCCCAAAACCTCAGGGATCTGTTCCAGATCTCCATTCGAGTCCCAAAGCAATCCAAGGTCATCTGAACTCATGGTGACTGTTACAAAAATGCGACCAGAGCTGGGATTGAACCAGCGACCTCCTAGTTGTATACCAGGTGCTCTAACCACTGAGCTATATGGCTGAGGTACCAGTGTCAGTGCTCAGGGGGTTAGACCAGCACTATGTAGGCATGACTCCAATGGGATGCTTTGCCGTCAGGTCTTACACTATGCCCTAGGTCTTACTGCAACGCACAGATTGCACATTCCCAACACTAAGTGCACAATCACAACTCCAACATTTCTGACATTGGATTCCAGCTAGTGGTTGCAGCTGATTAACACTTGTGTTGGATTCCTGTTTGGGGAATACATCTTGAAATACCTGCAATAGCCTACTTGATCACATCCAGAGACTTGGACACATATGTCATATTGTTGACAAAGACAGGTAGAATGATGTGGACATCACCTTGGGTGTAAATGTAGACTGCTGCATTCAAATACACCTGAGTGAAGCTGAGACCACTTGAGGGTGGTCACCCTGTTTCACACCATAAGCGCTTTCTGCAGTAAGTAGACAGTCTCTTTTGCATCTCCCTCTGCAAATCCTTCGAGCTGCTCCATGTATACATCATAGTCCATCTCACCATTCAGATATGCATTGGAGACATTGACAGACCACAGGTGGAGGTCTTTGATGGCAGTGACTGCTAGGATGACTCAAAGAGTGGGAAGGCGTACTGTGCAGGTAAAGTAATCCCCAAGATATTCAAATCCAGGTCACTGGGGGAAGCTTTAGGCAACCAATTGGCCTTTGTACCTCTTTGCACCTCTCAAATGAGCCATCAGCACAGTATTTCTTTGTGAACACCCACTTGAGCCTATCACTGACTGATCCTTCAGTTGTGGTACAAGTGTCCATGTGCCATTGGTTTTGTGTGCTGCAAGCTCATCAAGAGCTGCCTATCTCCACTTGGGCGCATCCTCTTGCTTCATGGCATCTTTGAGTGACCTAGGATGGAGTGTTCATTGCAAAACACTGCGCACTGTCAGCTTCCTCCTCATCTTCACTGTCAGAATCCTCAATTGGCTCTATCTGAGTTGCAGGGGGTTCGGAAGTCACTCAGCATGATTAAGGTAGCCATCTGGCTACAGGCTCAGCAGCTGGAAAGGCAGAACAACCTGCTCTCCCAGCTACAATGACCTCCAAAACTGTTGTAATGTTTAACCCTGACATGGTGTGCAAAGCACAGCACAAGAACGCGTGGGAATGTCGCTTAGCTGTTGGGGTACCAAACATAGTACAAACCATTGGCTACACAGCCATCCATAAATCATGTGAGGTGGCCCAGTGGCAATGGAGATATGCCCATTTCAAAACAGTGATACCATTGCAACAGTTTTGCACCCTTTGATATTGAATGGGTGTTAGTACTTTGTATAGCCTCCTTTTGCCTTGATCACTGCTTCAACCCTCTTAGGCATGCTCTCAATTAACTTCTGAAACTCCTCCAGTGGTATTCCCTCCCAGTCCACCTGAACTCTCTCCCATAATTCATAAATCCCATTAGGAGGAGATCCGAAGAAGACAGTGTGCCTACTGCAGAAAGTGCTTTATGGCACAAAACAGGGCGGAAATCACTAGAATCACAAGATGTGCACCACTCTTGAGTCTCTGGGTTTCATCCAGACGTATTCCTTGAGGTAACCCCAGAGATGTTCAATGGGGTTTAGGTCAGGAGACTGTGCTGGCCACACCATAGTTCCAAAATCCTGCTCTCCAAGCCACTCCTTCACCTTCTTGCAGGTATGCTTGGGGTCATTGTCCTGCTGAAAGATGATGTCAGGAGGATGAAGACCATAATGCTGCAGAGTATTCAGCAGCTCATCCTTCAAAATCTGAAGGTAAAGGTCTCCATCCATCCTACCATCAATCTTGGCAGCATAGCCAACTCCCTGCCAGGTCATACATCCTCACATCATGAGAGAACCTCCTCCAAACTTGAGAGTTCCTTCAACCAGCCCATCATTGAGCTCTTCACCTGCCTTTTTCCACACCCACTTGTGCCCATCTGATCCTAGACAATTGATTTTGATTTCATCAGACCATACTACCTTCTTCCAATCCTCCACAGTCCAATCCTTGTGAGCATAGGCAAAGTCTAGGCAGGCCTTATGATGCTTGGCTGAGAGAAGAGGTCGTTTGGACTTGACTACAGCCTTCATATCAGTTCTTTTCAAGTGCCAGCATACTGTGGTGGTAGAGAGGGGTTGGTTGACAACACTGGTGAGAGCTTTGGTTACTTGGACGGCGTTTTCTGCCTTTCTAGAAGAGATAAGATGAATAGCATGTTGGATATTGGTAGAGGAAAGCTTGGATGGACAACCTCTGAGAGACTTCTGAAGCTCAGAATGCTCTTTGGAGCAGAGCCTGGATATGGTGGACACATGAATACCAGCGGTAGCAGCAATAGAGTGGGCAGATTGGCCAACATCAAGCATAGAGAGGATAGTGTTCTGTTGAGTAGAAGAAATGTATCTTATGATGATGTGGTTGGAAATAAAGATGTGTTGGGTTTAAATTGTGTTTACACTATTCTAATCAGATGAAGCTGCCCCCTTGGGCTACATGCCTTTGCCAGCTGCCTGTCTGCTGGGCTCCATGCCATACTACTATGGCTGGATTCTCCTGCTTGTCCACACTATTGTGGTTGAGTTCCTGTTCGAGGAGTACCCCTCTGGCCACATTGCACAGCTGTGGCTGAGGGCTATGCTCCTTGAAGCCCCTCTGCTTCTGGATT